>JAOWBH010149196.1:0-12358 GCA_028566215.1 Silene coronaria | reverse complement strand
CTCGAACCCGTCTCACAAAACCGTCTCATCCTACAATAATGATATTCTAGCTATTATAATCCATTCTAACTAATATAGTAACCAAAATCCCTTATTATTGCTCACTAATTACTCATAAACTAACTATCAATACTAATTAACCATAAATGCAAAAAACCCCAAATTCTAGGGTTAAGAGAAGAGATGAAAATCTTACTTACAATGGTAAAAGAGGAAGGAATAAGGTGGAATGATCTCCAATCAAAGCTTGAAACCCAAGGAGAAGTGTTTGGGGTGTTTTTAGAGAGAAGGAAAGGAATTTCGAGAGGAGAGGAAGAAGATAATAATGGAAAGGATAAGGGAAAATCCAAAATATAAATCCCGTCTGACACAGTGCAACTCGGCCGAGGGCCGAGTGACTGAGTCACTCGACCGAGTACACCCACTCCGTCGAGTACATAGTACTCGGCATAGTGCTCTCTTACTCGGCCAAGTACTATGTACTCAGCCAAGTGCACTCACTCGGTCCCCCAAACTCAACTCATACTCGGCTTGTTAAGGTGATCGGTTGGTCAAAATACTCTCGTGTAAGGTTTATAGGATTCTCATTAAGTCTAATGATCCTCTCACTAATCCCAATTAGCATAACAAAATCCTCTTACTAATACCGGGTATTACATAAGGATAATGCCATAGTCTCCTGCTTCTTTGAGCTCCATGTGATGGCTCCTGAACCAAAACTGAAAGCAAACCCTGATGTACTCTTTTTATCATCAATGCAGTCGACCCAGTTATTATCTACAAACCAAACCAACTTAAAAGTCTTTAACTTTGTATGCCAGATTCCATGCTCAATAGTCCCGACAACATACCTCAGATTCATTTTGTAGTCCAAAGTGTTGCTTTGTTCGACTGTGCAAGTACCTTGACACAACACTGACACAATAGGCAGTGGCAGTGGCAGGTCGCATATGTGTAAGGTAGTTCAAACCTCCCACTATACTTATGTACACTTTTTCATGCGCATTTGCAGTGACATCATTCCTTTGCAGCTTCTCATTTGTATTCATTGGTTAATAGCAACTTCACAATCTTCTATCTTAAACTTCTTTAACAAGTCCTATGTATATTTTCTTTGTCTCACATATATGACACTCTACCTTTGATTCACTTTTAATCGAAAGTACTGCAACAGACCTAAGTCTGTCATTTCAAACTCCATCGATTATCATTGATTGCCTGAATTCATCTAATAGCTTTTGAGATGAGCTAAAATAGATGATATCGGTAAACAAACTACCAGGAATCCCTTCCCTTCTTGCTTCTTGATGTACAATGTTGGTTCATTCTCACTTATCCCAAATACATCTTTAGAAAAGAAGTTGTCAATCCTTGGAGCATGTTTCAGTCCATACAAGGTTTTGTGCAACTTGTACGCATTGTTTTCTCCTTCTCCTTTGACAAAGCCATGGGGTTGCTCAACAAATACTTCTTGCTATGATTCATCATTAAGAAAGAAAATTCTACATCAAATTGATAAACGAGTAGTCTAAACTATGCAGCCAAAGCCAAGACAACCCCGACTGTTTCAAATCATGCCACAGGTGAAAATGTTTCACCAAAATCAAATCCTTCAAGCTAAGAATAACCCTTTTGCAATTAACCTCGCTTTATGCTTTTGTATGCCCCTATCTATATTGTATTTAGTCATGAAAACCCACTTCAGACCAATTGCATTCTTCCCTATGGGAAGATCAACCAATTCCTAAGTCTTATTCTTTTGAATAGACCTCTCTCTTTCTACATTGCAACCAATGCTTGCTCTAAATAGCTCCATTTCCTCGGTGATCAGCAAGCTATAGGAATTTGACATAGAAACCTCCTAAATCTTACAAAACATGATATAACACACAAACACCTACAAGGCGGTATTAGCTCATAAAATCACTTCAAAAAATGAAAAATCGAAAGTGGGAAAGGTTTTTGTGTATATATCAATGAATAACTATCAACGTGATACAACTATATTTATACAACTCTAACAATTGCTAAAAACCCTAGCTAATAAATTCCGGAATATTTCCTAAGACGATATTTACCTTAACTAATATGATACAAAATATACACAATATTATACGATATATATTTTCCTAATGTTATTCTTTCACTCCCCCTCAAGTTGGAGAACTCGATGGTTCGATGCCCAACTTGCGTTGTAAACCATGAAACCATTCGCCACCAAGAGCTTTAGTGAACAAATCGACAATTTGGTCTTTTCTACGAACATAAGAAGGTGCTATATTTTTGTCGACTAAGTGTTGTCTGACAAAATGGCAATCTATCTCAATGTGCTTCGTGCGATCATGGAAAACGGGATTCCTTGCTATGTGAAGAACGACTTGATTGTCTCAATATACTTTCATCGATTTCATGTGGTATATGCCTAAATAAGTAAGGAACGACTTCAGCCATACCAACTCACTTGTCACAGTAGCCAAAGCCCGATACTCCGCTTCAGCCATTGAACGTGATACTGTCCCCTACTTTTTACACTTCCATGAGATTGGTATCTTACCCAACGCCACAAAATACCCACTTAGAGAACGTCTTGTCAGCGGGCAACTAGTCCAATGCGAGTAAAAAAAACAATTTAATTGCATTTCAGAACTCTCATCCATCACAATACCTTTGCTCGGATTGCCTTTCAAGTAACGAACCAGACAGAGAGCCGCTTCCCAATGCTCCATCCGAGGTTCATGTACAAACTTTGACAAAATATGAACGATATAGACTATGTCCGGCCTAGTGATAGTCAGATAAACGAGTCGTCCAACCAACCTTCGATACTTCATTGCGTCCTTTAAAACATAACCTTGTGCCAAAGCAAGCTTGTGATTTTGTTGAATTAGTGTCTCTACCGGCTTTGCCCCTAACATACCTGACTCCTCAATGATGCAAAGAGCATATTTCAAATGTCCAAGATCTTTTATCTCAAATTTTATGTCAAGAAAAGACTTGAATTTACCACACGCCTCTAGGTTGTTACTCGCCATTATCATATCGTCAACATAAACAAGAATTTCAATAAAAACTCCATTTGTATTTTAAGTAAACAGAGAATAATCAGCTATTAATTGTATAAAACTGTAGCATTTCAAGGACTCAGCAAGCTTAGCGAACCAGTTCCGAGACGCCCGCTTTAAACCATAAATCAATTTTAATAACTTACAAACTTGATTCTTGCGATTTACCTCAAAGCCTTGTGGCATCTTCATATACACTTCTTCATTTAAATCACCATGTAAAAATGCATTATTGACATCTAATTGTTCAATAATCTATTTCTTTGTGATTGCCACCGCTAGTAAACACCGTACACTAGTCATTTTTGCAACCGGCGCATACGTCTCATTATAATCTATTCCTTTGACTTGAGTAGAGCCTTCAGCCACTAGTCTTGCTTTGTACCGCTCTATCGTTACGTCAGCTTTGTGTTTCACTTTGTATACCCACTTACAACCAATGGGTTTCTTTCCTGTTGGTAAATCCACCACTCCTGATGTCTCGTTCATCTCCAAAGCTTTAATTTCATTCGCCATAGCTTCCCGCCATTTCTCACTCTTGACTGCCTTAGAATAATAAACGGGTTCTTTTATAGAATCTACGACAGCTATAAATTTCTCGAGAGACAACGAGAAACAACTAGTCGTAACATAGTTAGCCATCGGATAACGTGTACCTTTCTTTGAGGAAGATGACGGAACTGGATGAGCAGACAGTCCGGGGTTTATTATTCTAGTTGACTTGCACACATAATTATTATTTTTCCAATAAGGATCAAACTTTGTGCGAGCACCACGTCCTAATACTTCTTTATTTTCATTCCCATGTTCATCATCATGCTCTATCACCCCTGCATCACTGTGCTATGGCTCGACAGTTTCCAATAACTCTTGACAATGTCTTTCATCGTCACCTGTAAACACATTGTCCTCTGTGGGATGTTCGATTGTATCTTCTTCAACAAACGTATCATTTTGATTGCTCACATGTGTTTCCGTCATTTCATTACTTGATTCGTTTAGAGCAAAGGGAAATAGATGCTCATAAAAAACGATGTCACAGGAAACAAAAAATCTTTTCTCTTTAATGTCATAAATTTTCCATCCTTTCTTTCCATGTGGATATCCGATGACAACACACTTTTTACCTCGCTTCCCAAATTTATCCTTTAGTCGGTCTTTATTGTGCGCGTAAAAAAGACAGCAAATGACCTTTAAATTTTTTAAACAAGGTTTCACACCGAATAACACTTCATAGGGTGTCTGACCATTTAGAACCGGAGTCGGAGTTCTATTAATAAAGTACGCTGCGGTCAAGACACATTCTCCCCAAAACTCTATTGGTAAATGTGCTTGAAAACGTTGAGCTCTAGCCTTTTCTAGGATGTGTCTATGTTTTCGCTCCACTCGTCCGTTCTGCTGAGGGGTATCCACATTACTAGTTCGAAAAAGGATTCCATTCTCACGATAAAAACTCATTAAAGAACCCGAAATAAATTCCGTCCCATTGTCGTTTTGCACTATTTTTACTACTTTATTAAATTGTGTTTTGACCACTTAGACGAAAGTTCTCATCAAGTCTCCAACTTTTGTTCTATCTTTCATCAAATAAACCTAGACCCCTAGACTACAATCACCTACAATAGTTAAAAAAATGATGTGCATCGGACAAACAATGGGTTCGATAAGCTCCCCATATATCATAATGAATCATTTGGAATAAATCATTACTTCTTTTATTGTTAATCAAAAAATTCGAACGCGTTTGTTTAGCACGACAACACTGATCACAAACATGCTTTGAATTCCAAATTAAATCCTTCCCAACGAAAAATGAAAACGAGATAAAATACTATTTGAAGGATGTCCAAGCCTCATATGCCTTTAACGTGCTTGCTCGTCAACCGTCAACCTTCCTGCAATATGTGCTTTATTGTGCACAAATAAATATACCTCGTTCTTATGCTCACCCCGTCCTATTTGTATCCTCGTAGATTGGTCCTGTATATCACAATAAGTAGAATAAATATTACAACATAGTTATTTTATTCTATAAGTTGTTGAACTGAAATCAAATCAAAGGTTAACGAGGGCACATATAAAACGTCTCTCAAGACAAATTTAGGAGACAATTGCACTTGTCCATGCTCGCTTTCCCCGACTTTTCTTCCATCAGGCAACCATATCGTTGCCTTCTCTTCTTTCCACATATTTTCTAACAACTCTCATTTTCCCGTCATCTGGTGTGACGCACCACTATCTATAAGCCATCGAGTCATACCTGTCATTTTATCATTACCATCTGATTCGATCATCAAGAGATCTCGAGTACGTTCGACTTCATTCGACGTAAGAGCACTGTTGCTTGGTTTTTGAGCATCGATTTGTGACGACGAACCTACTGCATTGGCTTGCAACGGACTGCCTTCTCCTCTTCCACCTGTTCGTCCTCCCCTGTTCTGTCCACCACGGCCTCCTCTGCTACATCCTCTTCCTCTGCCACAACTTCTTACATTCTCGTAACCGTGCTTTTCATAAAAAATATCCTCGGAGTGGTAGAATTTTCAGCAGTATGTACATGGAACAGGGCCTGATTCCACCTCTTCCTTAGGCCAAGCACTTCCTCTTCCTCGTCCTGTTTCTCCTCGACCTCTTCCATTGGGCGAATAGTTCCTAATTGCCATGGCTGCTTCCGCCTTTTCATCTCTTATTCAATTCTTGCCAATATCTTATGCCTTTCCTCTCTCAATACCAGTACATAAGCACGGTTTAGAGTGGAAATATCGTCTTCCATCAGCAAGTTTGAGCGAAGATTTCCATACAATTTGCTGTCGAGACCAACAAGAATCGATGGACTTTCTCCTCTTCACGTTCTTTGATGAAAGCAACAACTGCTCCACATGTTCACTTTGGGACACGACTATAATTAGCTAACTTATCCCAAATAATATTCAACCGTGTGTAATATTCAACCACAGATTGTCTCCCTTGTTTGCATTCTGTCAAATCGCTCTTTAACTGGTGCACCCTTGGTGCGTTTCCTTCTGAGTAACGTTCTTTCAATTCAGCCCAAATCTCGGGTTTATTTATGGCATCGAGTCCATTCTCTCCATTCTTACCAACTACGGGTTTCTCAATTTCTCCCTTGACGATCTCCAATTTATTTTTGGCATCGCGTCCATTCATCACCGCATCAGCCCATACGTCATAATTCTCACCATTGAATATGGTCTGGGTGAGCATAAGACTCGAGCTATCGGATGGGTGTAAATACATAGGTGACGATATAGGTATAATCTTCTTCCCATAGTCGTTTGAAACCCCTTTATCTCCGTTGGATTTTCCACTACCGGATTGTGTTGCTCCCGTCATTGTTGTAGGTTGTTTTAGGGTGTTTTAATGGTGTTCAAAGGATTGCTCTGATACCATGAAAAACCGAAAGTGGGAAAGGTTTTTGTGTATATATCATTGAATAACTATCAACGTGATATAACCATATTTATACAACTCCAACAATTGCTAAAAACCCTAGCTAAGAACTTCCGGAATATTTCCTAAGACGATATTTACCTTAACTAATATGATATAAAATATACACAATATTATACGATATATATTTTCCTAATGTTATTTTTTCAAAAAAAGAATAAATCAAATAAAATTAGGCTAATATAAAAGAGGAAAAGTATATAAGTACAAGGCACATCAGATGAACATGGAAAAACTAATTCTTAATCTCTTCATTATATAAAGAGGAGAGGTATATAGAGTAATGTTCACATTTATACATTTATTCACATTTAAGTTTTAGTTTATTATGATACAGCAATATGTCAAAATAATGTATAATAATATAATATTATCATATTAAATGAAATATTTGTCCGTCTTACAAATTAAAAAAAATTCGTTACATAAGGTTGGTCCACGCATAAGAGACCGAAAGACGAGAGATATTGGGAGAGTCAGATGTGTGAAAGATATGTACAACAAGGTTTTGGTTCAGGATAACGAAATAAAGGCTAGATGAAGTTATTACTTTGATATTTTATTCAATGGACATCATGAGCAAGGTTTTGGGGATGTAGAAGTAACGCAAATTCAAGCATGGTTAATCAGGAATTTGTGCGTAGAATACATAAGAGTGAAGTTAGAATGACGCTAAGGAATATGGGATGGAAAAAAGCAGAGGGACCAGATGATATAACCATAGAAGTTCGGAGGTGCATAGAGGAGAGAGGAATCAAATGGGTAACTGTAACACCTCCACTTACTTAGGAGCCTTCAATAAGACCTTCCCTTGCAACCAAGGGCGCCACGGTCTCGGCTACCCGATATAGTATATCAAATAGAACATCCAAGAACAATTTATTAAAAACATAAGGTTTAATGATTACAACGCAAATCCAAAAATACCAAAGTAATCCAACAATAAACCGAAATGAAATTGATAACTAAATAGACAACATCTAATCTCAGCGGAAGCTATTCGATGACTTAGCTAGGTAATTTCCATCCTCGTCCAATGCAATGCATCAATCAAGATCACCTGCTAAAGACACTTTTCACTATTCGCCGACAATATCGAATAGATCACAACAGAAGAAAAAGAAACAAACAAGCCACCACGGTCAGTACATCATCATACAATCACTATCATAAGCATAACATCAAACAACAACAATCACAACCGTCTCAATCCACCTCCAACACCACAAACCAACAAAATGGATTACCTATCGCAATAGGTAATCCGCACAGCCAATGGGGTACCGTAACCAATTCCCACCTTAGGTAATCCGCACAGCCAATGGGGTACCATAACCAATTCCCACCTAAGCCCCGCTCATCGCAACGAGCGTACTCAGTTCCTTAATGCGCACACCCCCTTGTGATGAGAGTCACGAGAGGCAAATCATGGGGGAGAAGTCCATCTCCCAAAAATAGCCTCACAATCGTAATCACAATCACCACATCACCTCTCCTTAACATCATCAACATCAATCAAACATCATACAATATATGCCACATCACACAATAACAAAGATAACGAGTTAGTAGGGAAACCCTACTTTGAAAGCAATCTACAACAAATCACAATGGAAATCTAGAAATACTCCTCTACGAAATTGTCACCTATAATAATCATATAATTGTTATTACTACCACCATACTAGAAATCCGACAAATCCCTTAACCAAACTGATTTAGGGATAAGACACTATAAACAAAATGATAAGATAAGAAAACTTACGCTACGAACGAAGATCGAAATGATGAAAGCCCAACGCCGAATGATTAATCCTTCATTGAGAGGTGATAAGGAGGATAATTATGAAATTTTTTAGGGCTTTGAAATGGTACACTATCGACTGAAACCTATTTATAATATCCTCCCACTTACTCTAATCAAACCGCTCGGATCCCGCTAAATAACATGGCACTCGATCGAGTGCATAAAGCACTCGACCTTGTGCAGCCTACTCGGTCGAGTACCTCACGTACTCGGCCGAGTTCACACACTCCAGTAACTAACTAAGTCTGCCTCAACAATGTACTCGGTCGGGTACAACATACTCGGTCGAGTACCAACTATACTCAATCGAGTCCCCAAACACAGAAATACGGAGTATTACAGTCTTCCCCCCTTAAAATGAATTTCGTCCCCGAAGTTCGCATCCGCTCTACACCAACTCAACAGACAACGCCTTCCTCAACAACGCAACATTACTCACAATATTGCATCAACCATAGTATAGCTTACCCAATCTCATAATACTGTCAAATACCATCAACATTAGCACTGCCACACTGCTAACACCGTCCTACTAATATAGTGCTCACTAATAAATCCAATACCCATACAATTCGTCAAGCAAGAACGACAACCGAAATGGAATATTACATTCTACAACCCTTAAAATGAACTTCGTGCTCGAAGTTCTCTCACGCTCAAAACTACCTATACCACAACAATTATACACACTTACTCCTTTATTCCATAATTTCAATCATTTCCACAATAGTCATGCCGCAAACATCACCAAATAATTAACATCACGAGTGCCACTAATGCTTTCAACAAATACCACGAGTACCACATTAACACTCAAGTTTAATACTTGATTCTACAACTAAGATCCACCATGCTTTATACTTAATAATACCTCAATAGCATAACTAAACAAATGAAATATACTTATTAACTCAATAGCACAAATAAACAAACAAAATATACTTATTAAATTTAGGGTCATCGCCGCAATATAGCATCCAACCCCTCTTAAGACAAATGTTACGTCCTCGTAACCCAACCACCACTAGGTCCTTAACTTTTCATTTCATCGTCTCAACCCCGACTCACTTATAACCGGTTATCGCCTTAACATCAATAACATCGATGAGTACTCATATATCTAGTACTCTCTAACAACTTAAGTATCTCCAACCACTCCCCCCACTACCTAGCATTTACCACAAAACCATCAACATAATTCACTAATGTAACTCTCCAACATCACCGCACGACAACATTTTTCTCTATTCACGCACATATCCCCACAACATAACTCACGACCCAATATTGTGAAACTCCAACAAGATCCTCAAATTTTATTTTATTGTTATCCAACTCGTTCAAACTCTAGCATGATATTAATCCCCAACACTCCATACCTACTGCTCCACTAAAAGATTATGAACCCCTTGAAACTTCTAACTCAATATTACACATATTCCGTTAATTACTTATCACAACTATGCCAATTAATGCTCCACCCAAAGCAAGCTCGAAAGTACTCCAACAATTGTGCCTGATGAACGCAATATCTATGAAAATATGACGACAAAACAACCGCAACCAGAATTCTCACACATAATATACTCCACTCACTCACCCCCAAGTCGAAAGTTCAATGAAACAACAATCAGAAGATATGACACCAACCCATATGCCAATAATAGAATGAACATAATATTTCGAAATTCTTTTCTCAACCCTCATGTATCCTCCACCACAACCGATGACGGCATCGCAACACTGCCACCAACATCCGCACCGCAGCACGAAGACACCTGTAATACTCCATATTTCTATATCTAGGGACTCGATCGAGTGGAGAACACTCGATGGAGTGTTGGGTGCACTCGACCGAGTACATTACTCGGCCGAGGATTATGTCGAGACACACTTTATGACTTTCTGGAGTGTGTGCACTCGGCCGAGTACATGAGGTACTCGACCGAGTAGGCTGCACTCGATCTAGTGTTGTTGACACTCGACCGAGTGCAATTTAATTTTTTCGGAAAATGAACGGTTAGATTAAGGTAATTAGGAGGTGATTATATATATTATCATTCGACGACTAATCATTTCAGAAACACCATTTTACCCCTAATCACCCTAATCACATTTATAGCAAAGCTTTGGTTTAACCGATCGTCGGATTTTTTCTTGTACACTCTTACTCGTTGTAAGTCTCGTCCATTTTGATTATGTTACATTTTAATATTGTCTTAAACCCTAGATAAGTTGGGATTAGAGATTATGAGATTCATGATTGTGATAGTAATAGTATTCGTAATTGCCTTAGGTGACGACTTCGTAGAGGAACAGTTCTAGTGATTTCTCGTTGATTGTTGCTGTTGCTATCGAGGTGGGGTTTCCCTACTCAGTTACTGTCCTTATGTTTTGTTATGATTAATTGTGTTGTTGTGATGTTATGATGATGATCGATAATGTTGATTTTGATGATTGATGATGTTGTCGGTGGAGTTGGTGATGTGGATTGTGAGGTTGTTGGGAGATGGATCTCACCCCCATGATTCGCCCCTTGTGACTCCTATCACAAGGGGGATATGGACATTAAGGAACTGCGTACGCTCATTGCGATGAGTGGGGATTTGGTCGGGATTGGCTGTGGTCCCCCACTGGTGGTGCGGATTACCTGTTGCGATAGGTAATCCATTTGTTGGATTGTGAAGTTGGAGATCAGTGATGTTGATTATGCTGTTGGATTATGATTTTGTTGACAGTTGTTTGTTGTAATGCAATACTGACTTGGTGTCATTGTTTTTTTTTTTTTGATCTGCTGTGATCCATTCGATATTGCCGGTGAATGGTGAGCAATGACTTTAGCAGGTGGTTGTGATTGATGCATTTTCATGGGACAAGGACAGGAATCGCCTAGCTGAGTCACAGATAGCTTTAGCTGAGTTTAGATGATAGTCATTTTAGTTTTTGCTGTTGTTATTTCGGATTATGTTAGATTGTTTTGATATTTGGATTGGATGTTGTAACCATTAAACTTCAAACTTTATAATAATCGTTCTATTATATTATATTTGATATATACTATCTCGGGTAACCGAGACTGTGGCACCTTCAGTTGCTAGGGAAGACCTTGTTAAAGGCTCCTTTGTAAGTGGGGGTGTTACAGTACCTGCATCGCATCACGAAGTACCGTGCCCAGATCGCAACCCGGAACACAACAACCACATTGGTAATCATTGTAACTATACACACACAAGAACATTGTCTCAGCACAACTTCCCTAACAGGAAATGATAACGTCACAACTCATTCTAACCACCACTACCCTTTCTTAATATCGTTATACTAGATCACAAAATGCAACATTGATATTACACTCGACAATGAGATCCCATACTACTATCCCCGGGGCTGAAATCTACACCATCACTTACAGACAATCGCAATGAAGCACCCCAAATTACTCATACTATAAGATTGAACTTACATTCATTACATATCACATTCCTTAACACCCGGAATCACTGCCTACAGACAATCGTGACCATATAACCGTATAACATCCTATGATCTCTTGCCATCATGAATACCAATCTGAACTTTTCAGTAACTAACCCCTTTAGATTAGTTGACATCTATTTAACAATATTACACTGGGACACAACCACCTTTCATAGTAATGTACTCGTACAATTACCTCAAAATATAGTAATCTCCTTTTTCCTCTCTTTACCATCACAAACCACGAACTTCATTATATAAACCACAAACTTTCTCTTTCTATTCCCAATTACCTTTGAACATTCTACCATTTAAGCCATGCAGGTAGAAACCACATGCCGCATAAATGCCTATTACGATACCTCATGTCTCTACCAAAACACTTCCACAAGTCATTAAACACCTCACATGATTCTTACCTAACCTACCTCAAATGTCGCATACTATGTAATTACTCTATCAAGTTCTCATTCCTTTAGTTCCTCAATACTCATGACTAGAATGCCCTCTTACATATCATATATATATATATATATATATATAT
>JAOWBH010149185.1:0-12360 GCA_028566215.1 Silene coronaria | reverse complement strand
TATGTATGTAGTACATTATATCTCATTTGCATATATACCTTTGGCTTACAAAGACAATAAACACAATTCCGTAAAATCGTACATTACTATGAAGCAAATCTTATCTATCAATTTGAATAAATTTGTTTCATATGAATGATATGGAATATGTATTTGATTTGTATTTTTAAAACTATTGATCCGTGCCACTGGGAAAGGTGCAGAGATGAGTAGTGTGTAACGTATTTGATCATCTCAATTTTTTCATTTTGTTTTCTCTCTCTCTCCAATACTTGTTTGTGTGTTGTCTATTTGTTACTCTTATTTGTTTTCTACTTGTCATTTCACATGATTATTTTTTGCTTTAGTATGGTTTTTTTTTCCATCTCTATACATTTTTATTAATTGTTGGATAACATGGGTTTAGAAGAGTTTACATGTGATACTCTATGCTATCCTTATAAAAAGATATCCTAATTTTGCTATGCTATCATAATAGTTGAACACATTACATGGAAAAAAAATATGGTAAATACATTATTTTTTAAGTCCTCTTTATGTATCTAATTAATTGAAATTGACGGGGTATATAACAAAAGAGATATAACATTTAAAAGCTCGTAAAAGTAAAGTGATACAATGTAATTTTTATTTGTCATATAACTTGTTTTAACAATAAAATCCCATAATTTAGAATGTGTTGTTTGCTTTAATATTTAATTGTTATTTAATTTTCTTTAAGGAAAAAAAGAAGAAGTAAAGTTTAATATTTATTATGCTTTAGTTAATGATGTAATTGTTTTTCAACTTTTTTTTTTTAAATAATTAATGATGATGTTGCTTCCTAAAAGAAACAATAAAAAAAAAAAGAAGAGGAATGGGGAAAGGTGATGTTTGATCTTTTTTTTTTTTTTTTTTTCATTTTGTGTTTCTCCCACTTTAATACATTTTTTTTATGTTTTTTTAAGCTTTTGTTTGTTTCACATAATATTTTTGGCTTTAATTTGTTTTTTTTGTCACGTCACTATACATTTTGTATATAAATTGTTCAATAACATGGTTTTAGAAGAGTGTAAATAAGCTAATGTATGTTATCTTTGTAAAATGATATTCTAGTTTTGTTACGCTATGATAACATTTGAACACAATATATGAAAACAAAACGGTAAAAACATCATTTTTTAAGTCCACTTTTATGTTTCCAATTAACGGAAATTGGCGGGGTATATAGCAAGAGAAAAATAACATTTATAAAGATCGTAAATTAAAATGATTCAATGTAATTTTTATTTTTCATATCTTATTTTAACAAAATAATCCCATAATTTAAGATTTAGTATTTATGTTTTTTTAGGAAAAAGAAAAAGAAACAAAGTTCAATATTTATTTTCTTTAATTAATGATAGTCCATATTTATTGTGCTTTAATTAATGATATAGTTTTTCTACCTTTTTCCCTTTTAAATAATACATGATGATGTGGATTTTTCAAATGAACATAAAAAGGGAAATGGTGAAATTGGGTGCTTTGTTATTGTCTTTTTATTATATTTATAGACAATAAGACTTGCTAAATCTTAAATGCTTTAAAAGTCTAGGTCATTATTTAAAATATCTTAGAAATTACTCGTATCCATTTTTTAAAATTAGTAAGTCTCTCTTGTAACGGGTCAAGTATTACCCACGTGGGTAGATAAGACAACAATTAAAATGCATAAGAAGTCATAAATCATTTGTTTTATCCAGACATATAGGTTTTACTTGATTCGTCGCAAACTTATGACGGATATCGACGGTCACAAATGAGAATTTGTGATTTAATATATGTTAGAAATTTAGAACTAACGGAATCTGTGGAGGAGCTACGGGAAGTTAACAGGACGCTCGTTTTCGCTAGCTTATGAAACTTTATAAGTTTTTAGGTGAGACTTTTGTTACTTTTTTTTTTTTTTTTTTTTATTTTCCCTTAGGTAACAACAATTCAAACGAAAATTGGTAGTGAACAATTTCAAAATGGTCATCAAATTAATTAAGGTTGAGTAAGAAGAAATTGTGCCCTACTTGATAAGGACCATTCTTGAAAGTGACTTACTCTAATATCCAAATTATGGTTTAATTTCATAGAAATTCAGCAACTCTTAGTTAAATCAAATGTTTTCTTAAGAGAAGCTAACAGTCTACCAGCAAGATTCTTTTCTTGTTTTGAAGGTTATAATTTGGGCAGCAAATGAGTGAATGACAAAAAGTCATCCACCTACTTCACATATACACCATTTTATATTCACCAGAGGATATACTACACCCCATTCCGGTTATTTGTTTATCTCTGGGATTGAGACAAAGACCAAGAAGAGAGGAGAGAACCATTTGGGTGATATTGTTGAGTGACAAGTGCAATATAGGTTACGTGGATGATCAAATTACCCTTTAAAAATATTTTCAATATAGAAAGGTAAGCAAATGACTGAAACACCTAAACGGAGAGAGTATTTGTATATACTCCAGATGATTACTCTGATTGTGTACAATTTGGTTTGATGAAGTGTTGTTGGTATGAATCGTATCCAGTTCCTCATGCTAATAGACTATTAGATTGTCCCAGAATGAAATCTGAACAGTTTAAGTTCATCGGCTCCCGCGGTGCAAGGAGCTTATCGGTTAAATTGGAAAATGCCTATAGAGAAGTCACCGAGCCAATGACTGGCTCGCTAGTCAAAGTGTTCACTGACCCACAACTAGAGGTGTACTCGGGTCGGGCTCACCTGGCTAAGCCCTAAACTGGCCCGATGGGGGATATGAGCTTGGGCAGGCCTTAGGTGGTGTTACCCGGACCTGGGCCATGGGCAGGCTTTGGGCGGGCCTATCTATTTTTTTTTTACTAAAATAGGAGGGCTGGTCTGGAAAAATTGGACCCGATCCCGGCATGAGTGTGGAGTGGGCTTGGCCAGGCCCGAGAGGCGGGTTGGGCTGGGCCATCCCGTTCCTTTGGCCACCTCTACCCACAACTATTACAATCCTAGACGCTCCACCACCACCACCACCAACATTAGGGTTTCATACCATTCTTCGTGAAGACATTTCTAGGTAGCTATTTCCGGTGTAATAACTGATTAGATTTTTCTTTCCGGGGGAGTAGTAAAAGAAAACAAAAAACTCCGTACTATTTTTAATAGGATGAAATATGAACTCATGTCACAATTACTATATTCTACTACTATACGGAGTTTTAGTGGAGTAATATTTTAATAAGAAAAATTTCGAATACATGTCATGAATACGGCTACATTCGAAGTACTAAATCTTGGGCTTAACAAGTTAATAAAAGGCAATTTAAGGAGCAGTGAATCTTGACAATTAATAGAGTAACCATAAAATTCGCAATCTTTACCAAAGTTTTCTAGTTTTGTTTTAAAGAATTTGAGTTATAAAGTAAATTTTTAAATTTACACACATAAACATAAAAAAAAAAAAATTAAAAAATTCAGAAAAATTACACATACATAAGCTCAAATAAATGTATACCGTTATACATTGCGTATTATACGACTGGGTCACCGAGGAATAGTATCGGGGGTAATTAAACATTTAATTTGGTCAACAATCGTAGAGTGTTTTACTTCAACAAGTCTCCATTGTGACAGGCATATCCGTCACAAGTTTGTGACGGTTCAAATACATGTGGGTAGATAAGACAAAACAGATTGCTAGCTACTTCCATGGCACTCTGCTTTTGTCTTATCTACCCCACATGAGTATTACTACCTGTTGCAAACTTACGATGGATATGTCCGTTATAAATGAGAATTTGTGGTTTTATTTTGGCAAGATAATTACAAAAATGAATTTATTGTTGGGACTGAAATAGTAATATTTTAAACGAGAATCTCTCCTGATCTTTAGGATTTGGATAAACTGATCGATGTGGAAGATAGCCTATCGCATGGAGCTATATTTTCTGGTGAATATTTACGACTTTTGTTTTCTCCATACTTCGGATCAGCCTTTTCATATAGGTTTGATAGACCCATAAAGTTACAAGTCACCACCATAATATTGTAATGCTACAATTAAATAGTAAGTCTTCATTGTGACGGGTATTCTTGTGACGGCTCAAGTATCACCCACATGAGTATAAAAGATACTTTCTCCATTCAACTCCACTCTATTCACAATTAATCATTCAATTTTAATTTTCTCTTAAAATATAAGTGAAAATATATTAATGTGTGATCTTGTTTGATTTGGTTTTAACGAGTACATTAAAAATATCTAACTTTTATAATTTTTGCAAATACGTAGCTAACGATATTTACCGCTTAAAAATCGCATTAACAAACGTAATAAAGCAAAGTGGTAGAGTGAGGTTGAAAGGAGGAAGTAACAATTAAAGTGCATAAGAAGTCACAAATGATTTGTCTTATCAATCCATGTGAGTATTATTTGACCCGTTACAAGCTTGTGATTAATATCGACCATCACAAATGAAAATTTGCGTTGATGTTTTCGTCCAATAGAATTTCAAGTTATGTGAATGTTTAGGTAGCAATTAACTTGCTTGTTCCACAAGTTGATATTTGACACCTACCAATGACAAAAAAAAATTATATTATCTCCGTTTTGGTTATTTGTTTAATTATTTCATTTGCATGTTTTTGATGAGTAATTTGATAAACCAGATCATGATTGACGGATTGTCCACTAGGTATGTAGGACAAATATAGTTCACGTTTGCAATTGAACAAACTAAATTTTAGAAAACATATGTGGTGCATATTAAACGGAGTATATGATTAAGTTAATTCGTAAAAAAAACCAAGTCATTCTACGAATTAATTATTATGCTAATCACAAATTGGTGCGTTGAAATTTATTAAATTTGGTGTTACGTTTAATTTTAAACTTCAATTTCTACTGAATTTGCACATAAAAACCAATAAAAGAAAATCAAGTTGAAGAAATTATATTGTTTAAAGGGGAAATAAAGTAAATGTAAACTATTGACTATGACAAATGAGTAATAAAATCGGGTAATTATACGGAGTACTATATACTCCATTAAATAAATCGTCCTAAGTGTTATCATTATCATAATCTTTCAAATAGTATAGAATTCTACTAACAATTGAACTCCTCAGAGAATAACCTACATTATCTACATTAACACGTCGTTGTTTGAACAAGTAAACTAGCTCTCAAACACTCCAACAAAACAAAAAGTAAAATCAATTCTTTTCAAAAAAAATTAAAGAAAAAAGTAAAAACAATTTACTCGTACTTATTGCGTTTATTACTGTTTGCTATTTGTCGTTTTCATCTTTCAAACCCAAAGTAATTAAACATTTGATTTTATACTTTTTAAGCAACATTTTTGTAAATCTAAAATAGTAGGACCAAACTTGGCCATAACATATAGCTCGAGTCGATATATTTTGTGGGGAAAACTTTGTAATGTAATGTTAATATTGTGAAAAGAAAACAAATATTTGTGTGAGACGATATACAAATAAATACTATAAATGGAATTACTTTGGTAATTGCTTTATTTTTTAGTTTAAAATGATTATAATTTTTTAGTTAATGAATGTCTTACATGTTACATACAAATACGAGTAATATGTATGATAAATAAAATATATATATAAGACTCTTATATAATGCACATTTATATACTACATAAGTTATGCATAATAATCATACAATACACAATATGTACGATAAATAACATGGATAAGATACTTATATAAAATGCACAACAATACTATTTAAATTTTGTCGTACATAAACTACTTAACATGATTTTTAGAGGATGTTTTATTATATTAAAACACGTTTAAATTTTTAATACGAATTACTTATATTATAAAACGACTTAATCATGGGAGTATATGTGAAAAGAGATTAAAACGGGAGTATATATAGTTAAATAATTCATATCATTTGTGAAATGTGATGAACAATGTACTATTTGTATATAAATATTGATAGCCAATTGGCACCCTTCAATTTGCATAAATTGTTTATTTTTGCCCATACTTACAAAGTTACAAGATCTCCATCCCAATTGGCACCCTTCAATTCGTTGTCTTTCCCATGCTCTAGCTTCTCAATAATTGCTCCACAAAAATTAATAAATTAAAACCATTTTTAATTATAATAACTCCAATCCTCTTATAGATAACACAAAAACAAAGTGTTCATGGACTAATAAAAAAAAATCATCACACTCTTTTAAATCACCCACTCCCTCGGTCTCAACTCTCAACTAGACCTAAAGAAAATCGACCTGACCCGAACAACTCGACTCGCACCCGACTCTACACTCGAACTCAAGACCCAACCCAGTATAACCCGAAACGAATTTTTGATGCAAACTGATTATTATCCATAAATAATTTGTTAATATTTGACCCGAAAATTATCGAAACCTCGAATTAACCAGAACCGCCCGAATTCTTGCAAATTCGAATTGACTTGGCCGAATCAATATACCCATTTGTCGGGCCTCGCAACTCTCAATCATGTATTTATCTCTGATTAAATTAAAATATACCTCCTAATAATAAACGAGACAAAAAGATTACGATTTAACACGTTTTAGTTTTAAGATGAATAAACCCGTCATAAAATACCCTAATTGATTCTGAATTAATTAATTAATAATTTCCGATTTCTATAAATAAAAAACGCTCGACCACCTTCACTTTATATCAAATACATTTTCATTTTCTCTCTCTTAAACAACAATGGCGTCCAAATTCAAACCCTCAACATTCTCTCTCCTCTTCCCTCTCCTCCTCATCTCTCTTTCTCTCTCTTCCGCCATGGATATGTCCATCATAAACTACGACATAACACATAATATAAACACCAACACCGTCCCGCAACGATCAAACGACGACGTTTTGACGATCTACGAGAAATGGCTTGTCCATCACGGCAAAAACTATAATGCCTTGGGAGAGAAGGAAAAAAGGTTTGAAATTTTTAAGGATAATTTAAGGTTTATTGATGAACATAACAGCGGTTCGGAGTCGAAAACCTATGAATTAGGTTTAAATAAGTTTGCGGATTTGACGAACGAGGAGTTTCGCGCTAAATACTTCGGCGCGAAACGGAAAAACCTTGGAGGAGTTGTGGAGAAGAAGAATGTAAAGAGTAATCGGTATTTGGTTAAGGAAGGGGAAGAGTTGCCGGTCAACGTTGACTGGAGAAAGAAAGGTGCTGTTGCTCATGTTAAGGACCAAGGGCAGTGTGGTAATTTCACTTTATCTTTTACCCTTTAATTTAATTTAATTAATTTGTGTTCATGTGTTTTGATTTTAGGTTTTTTTTTAATTGATTGATTGTTTGTTTGTTTGTTGTTTTGCGATGCTTTTTTTAGTTGTGTGTTGGATTATTGTGGTTTGTTTTAGCTAAATCTCGACACAAATGCTCAAATAAGACCGTTATCATTGTCACATCCCTTTGATCGATGAAAGGTCGACAATTTTAGTTAAAAGTTTCGATTTTTCTAAAGTTTACCTCATTATATTACTCGTTTGTTCCCGAAAGTTTAATTCATATGTTATGATAGTGTTGACTTAGAAAATACTATGGAGTTAAAGAACTTTTCCTTCCGATCTTTTTTCCAACCTTCTTTATAATAGAACGATTAAATAATACTCGTATATATTTTCCAATCAAAAATTGATAATTTGATATGTAATTAGACGAATCAATGATGGTTTATCAATTTGTGAGATGAGAAGGTTGGTAGCGGTCCTATATTAATAACATGTGTTACGGGTTGCAAATAGATCAGGTCATGTCGAGATGATCTTGCGTAAAATTGAAGCTTTTTCAAATGCTAGTTTGGATTTTGCTGTGCGTATTGGGGAGGAAGGTTTCTTTCAGTGGAGTTTTTTCATGAATAAGAAACTGACTTTATTGGATTAGAATGACGTTGGTTTTGTTTGAACTAGGACATAGTGAAGTTGTGACAATAGAAGAAACAGTCAGCTTGTGACATTTTGATTATGATCGTTGAGTAATTTGGAAAGTTCTTGTCTTGGGATGAATTGGTGAAAGATATTGTTTTTTGTCAGAAGTGGTGATCTTCGCCTTTTCGAATTGTAGATTACAATTCACAAACAGAAATAGTTTGATTTATCTCAGGCTTGTTGAGTCATTTGGGTAATGTTCAGGGTTTACAATGAGTAATTATTTCGTCACTTCAGTTTAAGATCATCAATTTCTCTTGTTGTAAATGAACAAAAGGGTAGCTAGGACGTACAGTGACAATTGTTGACGAAATCAAGATTAAGAATTTGATGACGAAAATGACGGATTTGTGAGCCGGGTGATAACATTTGAATTAACACTACGGCAATAAATGATTGTCTTTACCAAAAACTCTGGATTTGACCCTTTTGGTTAGGAACTTAGATGGTTGAGTAATGTGGTAGGTGAAGTGTTTGTTCAGCGTCATCACTCATTACTACACTTAAAACATCTAGCTTTCTTGACTGATTTTTCCTTGATACATGGATGCTAGCTTGAGAATTGTCTAAAGGGAATCCAACCTAGAATTTTGACTTTATAATTAAAGTATTGATCAAGCAAAGTTTGTGTAAACTTAAATATTTAATTTTGTAGCTAAGATCAATCATCTTGAGATTAATATTTGATGTTGCGGTGGTTGTTTTTTGTCGTTAAGGTGATCAGATTAGCGAGTTTGCTGATGTTAGTATATGTCGTGATTGTCGTTTTTATGTAATCTGTACATCTTTGTAATACAATTCACATGTTTTTTTATGTGGAGAAAGGGACAATTATTTGTCTGTCATAGTGATTCCTATTCTAGTATTGTTGTATTCATGACCATGATTGTCAATTTGTTATCAATCATCATGTCTTTTTCATCTAGATTAGTGGGATCCAAAACTTGGTTTTGATTATATTTTTTGTTTTAGGTAGGTAAAGGCAAAATAAATCAGAAAATACCTAACATGCCTCAAGTGTCTAGTTGTTATAATTCATTTTTTTCCTTCTTTTGTCTCTTATTTCTTTTACATGGGCTAGACGAAGATTCCTCTTGTATTTTAATATTTTAATGGCCAATTTGTAATCTTTTACTTTGTTTAATTGCTATTAGGGAGTTGTTGGGCATTTTCTGCCATCGCTACTGTTGAGGGAATCAACCAGATTGTCACTGGTAACATGATTACACTGTCTGAGCAAGAGCTTATTGATTGTGACACTTCTTACAACTCTGGATGCGATGGTGGCCTTATGGACTACGCCTTCCAATTCATCATCAACAATGGTGGCATTGACACCGACAAGGACTATCCTTACAAGGCCAATGATGGTGTTTGCGACCAGTACAGGGTCTGTTATCTTAATCTGTCGTCATTTGATTAGTGTCTACTACAACCTATGCTAGTATTTTTCAGAAGTTTGACATATCAGGGTTGGATTCAGTTATTTTATGAAAATTTACTGTTTTGGGTTTAGATTAGAATAAGGTGTCCTAGTGTCATGGCCTCATGGGTATGCGAGGTGATATGAAGAGTCGCAATAGCATAATGCCATTATCTGGTAGAATTTGGCTGTAATTGTATCATAACTATATACTTACTGTGCGTTTGCTCATCTTGCAGAAGAATGCTAAGGTTGTTACAATTGATGGTTTTGAAGATGTTCCAGTAAATGACGAGAAAGCACTGAAGAAGGCTGTTGCTCACCAGCCTGTAAGCGTTGCCATTGATGCTGGTGGCAGGGACTTCCAACTCTACAAATCTGTATGTGTTACTGTCTTGTTTGTTTTCCATGCTTTGTCTGTGCTATTTTATTATTTCAATCCCCAGTTTGATCCTGGTGGTTAATGGATGCCAACCTCCGTTGAAAATTTGTTAAAAGAAGTACTTTCGAATTATCTTTTTAAAAAATTGTTTCCATTGTATATGTTGAAATATCTCTATCGAAATATTGTTTGACCTATTAAAGTCGACAATATAAATATGAAGGGTGTATTTTGTTTCATCTGGTTTTGCTTCCACTTTAAAATCTTCGTGTAAACGATAATCTGGACGCAGAATGTGCCTCTCGGTTATAGTCTTGAATTATACTGACTTGAGTGCGGTTAATGCAGGGTGTTTACACTGGAAACTGTGGTACAGATCTTGACCACGGTGTCGTTGCTGTTGGCTATGGCACCACTGAAGATGGGAAAGACTACTGGATTGTAAGGAACTCATGGGGTGCTGATTGGGGAGAAGATGGTTACATACGATTCGAGAGAAACATAGCCTCTAAAGCCGGCAAATGTGGTATTGCTATAGAACCATCATACCCAGTCAAGACTAGCGAGAACCCACCTAACCCAGGCCCCTCACCTCCATCTCCCCCACCTTCACCCGAGGTGACCTGTGACGCTTACTCCACATGCCCTAGTGGGACCACCTGCTGCTGTGTCTATGAGTATGGTCCTTACTGCTATATGTGGGGTTGCTGCCCGCTCGAGTCTGCTTCTTGCTGTGATGACCACTCCAGCTGTTGCCCCCATGACTACCCAATCTGTAACACTAGTCAAGGCACTTGCAGCAGGGTAATTATTCCGTACTAATTAATTATGATTGCTTATGATTGCAACTATTTTTTGCATGAGACCGTCTCAGTTCTCACTATATGAAACTCCTCAAAATATTAATTAAAATGATGTGACCTTTGATGTAACAGAGCAAGAACAACCCATTCACTGTGAAGGCATTGAAGCGAACTCCGGCAAAGCTTCACTCAAAGTTCGGCATCGCATAAGTATTTAACTCAACCCAACAACATGCTGAAGGATTCGTCAGAGTTTGATGCTGGTGTATGACTGAAAGACTGCGAGGAAAGTGATTCGATTCAGCTGCCGGAAATAATTAGAAAACTTGATTTGCCACCATGTTGGTTTAAGCTTGGTGGTCATTTGCACATATAATCCTTTCATTATAATTTACTCAAGCTCGGATGTTTAATGTTACGACAATGCTGAACTTTGGCCTTTTATTTAATGGCCGCTTCTGTAAATTGCTTTCAGTAAAGATCTGCAGTTTCATTCTGATTTCTCCGTCTCTCTATTTACTTATTCAGTACTTATTGTATGGAGACGATTTTATGCTGTGAAACGAATCCATTGTGTAAAAGGACAACCTATTTATTAACATTAAATAAATAAGTTTTCTTATATAAAAATGGACCGTCTCACAATGTAGGACCGTCTTACTCTATATTCCGTATGACTATATCTGCATATTCAGTGCCTGCAACCATTTATGCTCTTTATTGAGTGTGTAAAAATGGAGTTTACTTTATGTAGCACTTCTTGCATACGGTTGCACCTACCAAATACTGATCTACCTTAAATATTTTGAAGGTAGATAAAGAATCTCATCAGATGAACTGATGAAGCATTGAATACAGCTTTTTTGGTAATTCTATTTGTCAGGTGACATCACCTTATTTGCAATAATGTACTGTTATTACGGCTATCTTCATAATCACGAATTCTCACTTGTGACGGGCACTATCCGTCACAAGCTTGTGACGGATAGTTGCCCTTTCACAATAAGACAAGTGGGAGGACAAATGAGTGCTCTATTTCCCCCCACTTGTCTTCCCACTCGCCTTATTGTGAGAGGGACATTATCCGTCACAAGCTTATAACGGATAGTGTCCGTCACAAGCTTATAACGGATAGTGTCCGTTACAAGCAAGACGCTTTGCTTCATAATTTTGGTAATTTCAATCATACTCTTGGAAAGTACAGACCTCTTTTTTTGCTAAATCAACATAAATTAATAAATAAAATTATGGATATGCTTCGCGATCAGTAACTAAGTAAATTAATTGTATTAAACACATGTATTATAATCAAATTATGATGCATCATGCAAAATTGAATAAATTCGATGTAATTTGGTAGATTTGTAAAGGTTCTAACATTGGAATTTGAGAGAATCAAGTTCGTCGTTTGCAAATAGAATATATATCCAAAAGTTGAATAAAAAACGTAGTGTGAAAATAAACTATGTTTTTCAAAACGTGAATAAATTTGTTGAACCAATTTGACACGAAATATATCCTCTGACTTACATTAAGACATCCTAGTAAAGAAAGTGTGTAATACAAAGTGACTTATCTATAGCTCTCTGCCTTAATGCCTTATCACATACTCGAGTTATATCTAGTGCACTGTGTATGAGAGGATGAGACATTCTCGTGAAGAACATATATATACAAAGTGAGTGACGCACGGTTCTTATTGAATTATGAAGTTGTTTTTATGAGGATCGTTTATAGAAAGAGAATATAGAAAGAAGTTGAAAGAAGATTATTATTAATCATAAGCAAAAGAAGT
>JAOWBH010149184.1:1828-14455 GCA_028566215.1 Silene coronaria | reverse complement strand
CGCTTTCTTCTCGCTGTGCCCTGAAAGACCTGCCGTTCACCCTTCTCCTTCCCTGGGAGAAGCCATTCCTCCTCTGGAATAATCCAACAAAAGATTCAGAGAATTACTTCATGAAAACCCATATGAAAGCAGACAATTCCTCACTAAGATAGCTCAAGTGGTAAGAGCTCTCTTACCCCAACCATGAAGTTGGGGGTTCGATTCTCACCCGCGACATAGTGAGCTCATTTGAACCAAAACAAAAAAGCAGACAATTCCTCACTAAGATAAACAAAGAGCTCAGCGCTCCACATAATAATCAAAAGCTACCAGTCTATATTGCACAGAACTGAGTCACCGACTGCAGTATTAGCCAGTTGTCACTCGATAAAACACTATAAAGACAAGTGATCAACTGGCTGCTAAGTATGACACAAAATGAAACATGGCATGTCGTAATGCTGGCCTGACAGTGTATCCGAGAATTGTCATAGAATTATTTTTACAAGCACCAACTACATCACAAATAAGTGTAACAAATTCTCAAAACATATTCTTAGATTCGTCACAGCACATAATAAAATTTAAGCGACTAATAAATGCTGTCAATCAACTGCAACACAAGCATGGTAACCTCAACATATCCGATATAAACCTCAGTTTTAAAAGGCACAGAAAGGTGAAAAGAGAATTTTTGAGAGGGCTTGCATGTACAGAACTAGAAGTTATGACTAATGGGGCAAACTGAAGGGCCCAATAAAGAAACTACAAGAGTGAAGACAAAATATGGAAAATAGATGGTGACGTGTTTCTCTAGGCCCGTTAAAAGGGTCTAGGCTTTCACTTCATTGTCCCTAAACGTGCTATTTTTAGCTTAGTTATAAACACCAGATTACACCGCATACAATTTGACACAAGGGAATATCTGAGGCTGAAATGGGCTCAAAACACGGATGTTGACACCCCAAATTATTTGAAAAAACGACCAACGGAGAACATGAGAGCCCCGGAAACTCCCCACAAAATTACTCCAACCACAACTTTGAAACACTGTAAAAACTAAAAAGCCATTATCAAGCACTTTAATAACTGAAAGTCTTCTGCAAAAACCTGAAACTAAAATTCAGCATGATATATCGACATAAGAAATGTTCCATTATTCACCATTTCCAGTTCATGTCATGGCATTCGCTTACCACCATGATCTAGAGGCTAGATATATTAAGAATAAGTCCCTATGAAAAGGTTTATAAGTAAGGGTTTACATTAATTTAGTGTATGCCAATTTGACAAGTATTTGTGACATTAAATGCTTGAAAATCGACCAAAATTCAAGTCATAGAAAGACAAACAAGGACAAGAACAAAACCCACATCAATTTCATTACTACAACACAACAAACTTGACAATCCAAATATGCAAATTATACCAAAAAGTAAATATTACTTTATCTAATTCTTTGGAACTGCCCCATTGTTCAAAATCCCGATCACAACATTTTGTAAAATGGGGCAACTCCAAATAATCAAAGCGAATAATAAATTCACAAAACCAGAACAAGGACAACTTAACCATCACAAATTCACAAAACATACCAACAAATTAACAATGAAAGCTTAATATTCTAACAACCCAATCCACATCAACATTCAACAATTCATCAAATAAAGTCGCAACCTTAACACAACCCAACAACCCAAACCAACCATAGTCACCAAGAGTTATTTTCATGTAAGACGGTTTTACACAAGCATTTATAAAACGGATCCATTTCTACATATACCATCACTCAAACAACAGAAAAATTAGTTACCAAACAAATTCATTTTACAAACATCCTGCATTAGGTAAAACCGTCTTACACAATAATTCATAACCCACACACACACACACACACCTAACAATTCAGCAATAAACCCATAAAAACAAAGAATCAAAATTCAACCACATCACCCCAGTGCCTCAATGGCTCCCGCAAATTACGAGATAAAAACCAAAAAAATCAAATACAACAATAACATTACCCCAGTACCTCAATGGCTCCCACAAATTACGAGATAAAAACCGGAAAAAAAAAAACAAATACAACAATAACATTACTCCAGACCTCCAGTGCCTCAATGGCTCCCGCAAATTACGACATAAAAACAAAAAATCAAATCAAATTACAAAAAAAAAGGGTGGAAGAATCAATACCCTGCGATCATTGGGAAGATTGTCATTAGCAGAATTCTTAAGAGGATTGGAATAAAAATTATTATTAATAGGAAACCCTTGATCATTAAAATTATTATTCTTAATACCATAAGATTTAGGGATAAATTCCTTAGCCCAAGGATTTAACTTTGATAAAAGTTCAGCTAATTCATTAATATTCTTCTGATATTCACTCTTTGATTCTGAAGATGAACAACTCTTATCATTATTATTGTTATTATTATTATTAGTACTATCACTCTCTTCAGAAGAGTTATTGTTGTTCATATTATTATTGTTATTATTATTATTATTATTATTATTATTATTATCATTATTATTGTTCAAATGATTGTTAATTTGTTGATTTTCATCAGAAGAATTGACAACAAAATTCTGTGCAACAGCAGCCATGAAGATCACAAAAAAACACAGTAAAAAAACCCAGAAAATAAATGAAATTACACCCAGAAAAATTGAAAAAGAAAGGATTTTAAGAAAATTTAAAGAAAAAAAGATGAGATTATGTAAGATATAGAGGAAATTAAAAAATGGTAAGAAAAAAGTTGGAATCTTTTTATCTTTTTATTAGCTTTTTTTTGATGATTTTAAGTTGTTTTATTCTAAGATTTATTATTTTTATACAATAAAAGAGAAAATTAAAACTACAAATTAAAATTAAAACTAAAATTAAAATTAAAACTATATGCTATACACTAGAAGAAGAAGAAGAAGTTGAAGAAAATGATGCCCATTTTTGTGAATTGTTTGATGATGATGATGATCAAAATTGGGGATTTGTGAAAAAGAAGAAGAAGAAGAAGAAGAAGAAGAAGAAATTTTAGTTTTTAGTGTGAAATTTATTGATTTATTGAAGAAGTATATATATATAAAAATAAATAAGAAAAGGAGAAAAAGGTGGGTGGGTGAGTGAGTGAGTGATAAAATATTGAGACTTTAGGGTTTTTAAGGTAGAAAATAAGAAAAAAAAATTGAAAAAGAGAAAGAGAATTTTGTGTTTGTTGAGGGGTTTAAAATTAATTTTTAATTGTTTGAGGGGTTTTGTAGGTGGGGCAAAAAATGGGGAAAAGAAGAACAGGTGGCTGTCTTGTTCATACACTGGGCTTTGTCTTGTTTAGCTTGATCCTATCGAGTTCTGTTCAGTTCGGTTTAGTTCAAATCGATTCGGCTCTGTCAGAAACCGTTAAGATTTACTCCAAAAAAGGGTTTTTCGCATTCTGTGAATGTACCAGTGTTAAAACTCGGGAATTAGAAACATTGTTTGATATAAATAATTATCAAGGATAACTCGAATATTCAGCAGAATCCAATATATTAACAGATACCCCATTCAACCAAGAAGGGCTTGGAATTGGAAAAAATTTGGGGCATAGGTCATTTCCTACATGACTAAAATCTAGTTGAATACAACAATTAGAGGTGAAAATCATTGAAAGATGTTACAAAACAATCAGAGGTGTTAGTTTCATAATTTACAAAATTTTCTGAATCTAAAATGTAACCAGTTTCCTCGGAGATGTATCGCGTTGTTGGTTGGCTGCCTGAAAACATTCTGCAGGAGACTGTTCTTTGCGAGGGATGGGAATGGTTGAACATCGAGGTGAATGGATCAACATGGCACATGTCGGAATGATCTGGTATGCTGAAGGAATCTCTTGTGCTTTCACTGGTGAATGATGCGTCGTCCGAGCTTGTGAAAAGGGACCAATCGCTTGCAGTGGCGTCGGAAAATTCCATGATACTTGGCTCGGTATAAGTTTCCGTAGCTTGAGTAAATCTGTTGGCCCTGTGAGCATTTTGTCCACAGGAATTTGAGATCTTGGCTGGTTGGTTCTTTGTGGCTTTTCTGAGGCATGCCCTCGGTGGTCGAGGGAAAGACCTGTCCAAAAATAAATAAATAAATAAAAATAAATCTGTTTGACTTCAAGCTTTGATCAAATCGAATTCAAAGGCTTGTCGAATTGAGCAGACTCAGCTCACTTACGAGTTATTACACCCCTAAACACTAGACATATGCAGGAAACGAATACCATTCCTGTGTAATTGATGCAGAAAAAAATTCTACTGGTTTTTGTGCATTTTTGTTTTGTTTTGTGAATGGGATAACCGAGTCCTACATTGTGAAACGCCGAAACCCCTGTAAAGGCGAGAGGGTCGTACAGAACTGACTTACAACAGATAGCAAGGCGTAATATCAAGGCGTAATATCAAGCCAAACAACGGTTTGATCAGCCACGGGACCCATATGTTACGAGTTCAAGTTTTAGTGTTACCTCATATAAAATAAGATATATGCTCCTTCTGACATCACCTGGCTTGTAGGAACTGGCTGGACCTATTAGTAGCATCATAAAGTATTAGGAATGAAAGAGTGACATAGGCATCAAATTTCGCTATTATGCAACGGCATACTGGAAAATACAAACAGAACCTTATGGGGAGAAACAAAAAGGAAAAAATCTGCGCAACTGTCAAGGTTGGAAACTAAAACGAGGAATCAATTACAATAGTTCAGCTAAAGTTCCCAATCACTAGGAAGTGTATTACTCTAGTGCCTCACAGACTCCCGCCGTAAAAGGGGGGGTTGAATGTGTGCAAGTATGCGGCTTTACACCTGTATTACACCCAGAGGTTGCTAAAAACTTTAAGGCTGTTTCTGGATGCCCTAGGAGACC
Organism: Silene coronaria; assembly: GCA_028566215.1. Lineage (NCBI taxonomy): Eukaryota > Viridiplantae > Streptophyta > Magnoliopsida > Caryophyllales > Caryophyllaceae > Silene > Silene coronaria. The sequence continues at coordinate 9,584 of JAOWBH010149184.1, read as the reverse complement.
ATAAAAGTGGAATATAACACATCAACAAGCTGCAGTTGAGACAAATTCCTTCGAAACTACAAACTCCACTTACACAGGTAAACACTCTCTTGGTCTAATGCCCTAGGAGACCCTAAAAGTGGATTAAGAAACTATTACTCACTCCATCCCATTCATATCGACCGCTTTAAATTTAATAGTCAAAACCTTTCTTAAAAGATAAGATGACAATAGTTGTTTTATGTTTTGGTAAACCTATGTTTGGAGAGATTAATAGTGGAAGTTGACCATCAAAATCAAAAGGGAACAATAAAAACCGGGTGGGTAGTATGAAGGAAAATATTTGAAACAAAAAAAAAAAAAAAACTATGTAATTATGACCTAAAACATTGATTGAGTAAAACTTATAAGAGATGAGGCAAACGTACCACTGAATCGTCTATCCTGTACCAATTTCCCTTCAGATCCTTCACGTAAGATACATAATGTCCAGAAAAGGATGCATTAAGTGTATCCACATGCACAACCACGCCATACAGCATGTAAAGCGGAGGGACGTCATTTGTGCCAGTCATATATGGAACCATGTCCAACATTTCCGGAAATGTAATGCACTTGTTAATCTTGCCATAACTGCCTTCCTGCATTAACAAAGAACAGAATGCTACTGTTAAGAAATCTTACTGCCAGGCCAACTGCCAAAGCCCTCGTAGTTTTTTAGTTTACAGCAAGATTCAATAGGAATGAGAAAAGACGGATTTTCTCTATCCATGGATAAACTTCTTGATTTCCATTTATGGAGTGTCCATGTATAAACTTCCCACGTGAAATATTTTCCTTATAGAACGTTATTTCATATTTATGATGATCGTTTTTTGCAACAGTTAGTACGATTTTTCATCCACATTTAATATTTTTCCTGAAATTATTGTGAAACAAATCAAGAAGTTAAATCATGGACAGACAACAGAGGGAGTAGTAAGAAAGGAAAGATAAGAAAAAGAAAAGGAATAGAGAATAAACCTGAAATCTCTTCAAGACAATAGTGAGGATGTTAGGTGCCTCATCGATACTCAGCTGCTTTCTCGCCCGGACATAAGAAGAACACCTTTTCATGCAAATGTTTTGAGTGTTACCTGACAACTGAATAATAACAACAGCTTTACAAGTCAATTGGGTAATAAAATTGAGCCAAACCTTCCACATCTGTACATGTTCTCTCCATCCAAATCTTCAGGGGTAGTGAACTGAGTTAGTGCATCTTCGAGTGACTCAACCCATCCATAGATCTCCAATGTTAAATCCATTATTTTCTCATATCGCTCTGACTCATGGTGACATCTTAGACATACAACCTGCATGTCCCACATATCAATACTTGTCATGTATAGAAATCAGTTAATTCAAACAATCTCTCGGGTCTTTCTCCAAAATTACCATTTTAATCAAACTATTTACCAAATGAGCCATGTTGTAGAACTATTTCCATATTAGCCAAGTAAGAATCGAGCAGCAAATATTAAATGCTATCTAAATGTGTTTCCCCTCGCAGCCAGTAGAGGCCTCCTCTGCTGACAGAACCTGCTACTTTCCTTCCCATGAAAAACTACATTGCAATAATTTACCCTAAGTGAATAGAGTTTATACCAATGATCGAAGCCGTCCGCCAAATGTGTGCAGAACAAAGGTCGTTTCCTGCAATAGAGGATGAACCTGGTTCTCACCACCTACTTCCTCTAGACAAATGGACTGCATTGATGCAACAAGAAGCCTAGAAAAGGAGTACAATGATCAATTCGAAGTTTAACTCAAATACATAGCTGCCTCAACAATAGAAGCCCATATAAACATTGAAGATAATACGGAGTATAACATATAGAAAAGTCAGAATACACATTTTATCAAAAATTATGATCCCAGATACGAGGATGGATGCAGAATAAAAAAGTGTGGGAGTAGTTTACAAACCTTAAAAATTCATGTGCATCTTCCTGACTGCCGTCGCCTATTTGGCAATTTATTCCCCTCATATGTGATAAAATTCTGCTTGGAGACAGAGGGCCGCCAGCTTCTTTTAACATCATTACATGCTGCTCAAGTTCACACATCAGGCACCAGTTATTGCGACAACCTATGTTACACATTAGAAAATGAAACTCAGACGCATAAACAAGAGTGATAACATAAAATATTTGACAGCAGAGTAAGATCTTTACAGGCTTTTGAATGCATTCTGCTCAACAGGTAGACGACTAGAGGCTTTGTGCAAGTTAAACACTGCAGCACGGCATTTGCATAGCAACTGCATATGGAATTAGATAAATGTTGAATCAACATCTATGAGGTCGTGTACTTCGGAATTTCATGCATGAGATAAATAGAATGGTGCGAGAGACAATGTTACGACATGAACTGAGTTTTGGTGTATGTAGTATGTAACAATGTTCTCTTAATTATAAATCAGCTTATAGTAGAAGGTGCAAGTGCATAAGGTAAGGCAAAGACTACCTAACATTAAACCCTTTTTCAGATAAACTACCTAACATTTTTATTTTTGCGACAAGCTACCTTAATTTACGTTATTTTTGTCCAAAACTACCAAATTATGATTTCCGGCAATCTTAGTCATCATCCGGATTGACTCTACTCAAATCACATTACTTCTTAATTAATTTGCTCATTAAGACTTTCTCCCTCAACAGTAAAGACCACCACCAAAGACAACACCAAATGCCACCCACGACCACAACCGCAACCACAACCACCGAACACGAATGCCAACACGCGACCACTCACCACCTCCACACACCCCTTGACACCACCAACGCACATACCACCCACAACCACCTTCCATTACCACTGAACACCAGCAACCACCATCCAACACCATTAACCACCACCCAAACATCACTGACCAGCACCATAACTTTCAAGAGGATAATGACGGTGGTGGAGTGAACAGGAAGTAACGAAGCCGTTCGGTCCCAGATCTGGTGAACAACCAGATTTGGTGGGTCTGTCAGTGTGTCAGATGGAAGAGACGTGGTGGACCTGGCGGTGGGTCAGAGAAAGCCAGGAAGGCGACATGATGGTCGATGGAGGAACAGTGTTGGCGTTGGCAGTGTGTTATAGGTGAAGTGACGGCCGACAAAGGAGCTGACAATGGATTAGATTGAGGACACGTGGTGGTTGGTCAGCAAAAGTGGTGGATGACTGGTTGGTGTTGTTTGGTGGTTGGCAATGGTGGGTCGATGATACTCACGTGACTTGGGAAGAATCAATGCGGAGGATTGACTATAAAATGGTCAAGAATCGTCATTTGGTAGCTTTAGACAAAAGTACGTAAACTACGATAGCATATCGCAAAAATAAATGTTAGGCAGTGTATCTGATAAAGGGTTAAATGTTAGGTAGTTTCTGACCAAAAAAAAAAAAAACAAGCTAGAAATAGCCAACATTTACAGCTGTTTTTTGTTAGTCTACGTGTACTTGTAAAAATCTAGGTGTTCTACATAAGAACATGACAATTACATCACAATATCTCATCACTCCAATTATGAACTACGGACTGAAGCTGTACCTGTTTCCACAATTTTGTAGGCCTCTAGGTGACAAGTCAAAAACCTGATGTTCAAAGAATCTTGAGAACACCTCAAAAGGGAATAGCACCTGACATACACATTAAGAGCATCATTATTGAACAAGTGCGGTAAGGAGTCATGTGAGCCTATCGCCAAATTGTTCTGGAACCATTTCAAGTAAATGTTTCCTAACTGACCTTGACTTTCTTTAGGCTATGAATGTCCATTCCAGCATCATGTTTGAACATCTTGGATAACTTCTTGAGTCCAGTCATCTTCCTTAACCCTGAACTCGTGGTGCCATCATTTTCGTGTGCAGATGTGGAAGTACCCACTCCTTGAGCTTTCAGCATGACCAAAATATGTCAGACGGGTAGAAAGAAAGAAAGGCTGATCCCATAATAGGTGATCTTAGTATACATACATCAAACTGATATGGTATCAATGTATCATAGCCAAGTAATGATAGCATATTAATAGGTAGTGCCCCAACTGTTTACTTATCATTCAATACTTTCTCTCAGTTTTTATTGTTTCTAAATGATTTGCAGTTGACTAACCATAAAAGGGTAAAGTGACTGACAATCAGTGAAAGTGATACGGAGTACATAGAGAAAAACCCTAAAATCGAAGCTATACAGATCTTTTCTTGAAAATTCAAACTCGACAGTCCTTATCTGATCAAGTCACTAACATCATCATACAGATCTTTATAAGGGAAACGTTATATTTAAGGTATGCACATTGTATAGCTTTCAAAAGTTTCTACTTGAAGCAAATTCAAGATAACTAACAGGACTTCGACAAGTCAAAAAAAAAAAAATTATTAGCTTCATTCCAAAATCAAAGTTTAAACATGATAATAAATGAACAAACAATTTACATAAAAAAGATATAGCAGACGGGAGGACACCGAATCACAGAGACAATATACCTGATTCATCAGACCCATTTGCCTTCCTCAGCTTAGTTGGGTGGACTTGTTCTCTTCCTGCTCTAGTCACTGACTTTGCCGATTTTGGATGACCAAAACTCTCTATATTTGCAGCACCATTAGATCCGTTGCTTGACTGCATATGCAAGGAACTACTTTTCCTTGAAACTTCTTTACTAAATCTGCTCACTTCCCTGGCAGGTGCAGTGTACTCTACACCTACTCCAACTTCATTCATGGCTCTTTTTCCATAGGATAATGAGTCACCATTCTGACTGTGGACCCCAAGAGGTGATTCCAAGCCATACATCTGATCAGAATATCCATCAGATATCACAGAACGATTCATGTGATGCATATCTGAATAACTATCCTCGGATATGGTGGACCCATTGCTTCTTAACTGCACGCAAGGGAGTTTACACAATTTCAGAAACATTACCAGAGTGCCCCAAGGGCTCCTGCAAATGGCGAGGCAAGGGGGCCCAATCTACAGGGCCTTACTCTTGTGTTATAACTATTAATACATAAAGGTTTCTGTATGAAACAAAATGAAAATTGCACGGAAAACTGCATCAAATGACTGCTGCTTCACAAGGAAATGATCTTGGAACGGTGGTCTAACACATGCAATGTAAATCAGATCTTACACCGTTGATTTTGCAAAATCTAAAATGTGATTAAAAAAACAAGATAAAAGTAGCAAAATCAGCTAAAAGATATAAAGACCTTATGCCTAGTATTAGCCTCATTTGATATAGTTGGAGTACTCCTTAAATTTGTATCAGAGGAGATAGGGGCGGCTCTATTTCTGACATCCGACATTTCTTTAGTTTTTTTGCGTGAAACTCTTTTTTCTGATACCCGTCTCTCAGGTCTAGACAATTCAGCAGCACCAGGAGGAGCTGAACAAGTAAGAGGGACATCATCAGAGATTGCACTCGGCTTTATTGTATGGATTTGTTCCTGCATAGGAAACTGTGACGAGCAGCCATGAAACTCAGTATAATGATCATGACTAAAATCCGTCGTAGCACTAGCCCCATCTAATGACGATGAGTCATTATCTAGTGGCTGGCATTCATCTTTATGACCTTGCCTCCAGTGAATTATTTGACACTTCCCAGAACTGCATACAGGTCAACAACTGAGTATTAATTGGAAGTCAAGATACAAGGACACTGTATGTTCAACAGTTCAGGCTTATACGCAGTGGTCATAGAGTAGTCATAGTAGTCGGTCATTGGCCTACAACAGCCTATCACCATGACGAGAAGAGAATATTCATCTGTTTTAAGCAATTAGGATGTTAGGAGAGAGAATTTCAGTCTAGAAACTCTTGAACAATGAATTTGATATCTGGAAGAGGAATATAAATTATGGTACCTTGCTACACTTCATCCCTACATTACTATCTCATAATGTATACATTAAATTGAAGGCTGGGTGAATCACTCCTACTATGCTATCGCCCTAACGGTCCAGGAGGTTTGCACTCAGAGCGGCCATACTATGTTCTATAAGATTTCCATTATGCATGCAGTAGCTGAACTATGATACAAAGTCATTGACAAATTTAGGGGGAAAACATGTAAGGCGACAATAGAAAGTTAGAAAATAGTTGGAAATTTAACTAAAAAGGTAACCTTGTTAATTCTCGGACTTTTGCATTTAAATTTGTTTTTTCAGTAGACTACTTTGCCTTCGCCTTAAGAGTTTATTACTGATGGTGTATAACTAAATTCACCGGCAAACAGCATAACCTTTGTCAGCAGCCATTCTTAGACAACTCTTCAGTTTGGTGGTTATTTCCATAAAAATCATTATATTGATAAAACAGCATGATTTTTCTAACACTAAATACACATACCAGTATCTAACAGATTTGCATCGGGAACAACGTGTGGTAGCTGGGCCATGACATCTAGCACACTCCCGAATTGGAGAGATAGGAGAAGGCACAACCAGAGGAGAAACACTGGCAGTTGCCATAGGTTCTGCTCTCAAGGTTTCTTCAAAAGGCTCTTCAACTATCAAATTTCTTCTCCCTTTTCTCCTAGTAGTCTCGCTCCATTTCCCAAGCAAGATGTACAAAACCACTGGCAGGACGACGAGGACCAGAAACAAGGCAGGTATATCAGCTTTCCTTGGCTCGAGCATGTCCCCTTCACCCTACTCATGACCAATCCTATACTCAACTATCCTTGAACTTTGTAACACAACGGAACTTACATCTTCCTTCACCAAGAAGGGAGACAATCAAGCAAGAGACCAAGCTAAGTAATATCCCCTCGAATCCTTTTCAAAGATGAAATTACTCGTCTCCTATAACAATTAGCTAAACTCACAACCCCAACTCTAGCAAGACAATCTCCGTCCTTACTTCCAAGTTGCAAGACTGCTTCTTGTCAAATATTGATTCTGAAGAAAAGATTCAAGAATCCTCATTAAAAAAAGTCACTCCTAGCCAACAACCACAGACCCACTGATATTACTGACGCGATTACCATGCAAAATATATGATTCAATGTTTTTTTAGCACAAAGATTCGACATATTCAAAACGTAACAAATAAAATAGTCATCTTATATCCAGTGACCTCAGTTCCTAGTACTAGATCCGCCAATGACCACAAGTCCACAAGCACCTCACCTCATCGATCGAGTAGATAACAAATTAACAACTAATAACTGCCCCCTATCCCTTGACAACAAGAATAAGCTACTTACAGCAGCCTAAACTATATAATAAACATTAATCAACCAATAGAAAGCGGGAAACTTGTAGTTTACACCAAAAATTAACAATGTAGACAACTAATTAACACCTCAAAGAGCCAAATACACAAGCAAACATCATTTAACCTAGTTTTCAATAAAACCCTATAATTTGGGATGAATCCAATTCTTTCATTTTCATACAAAAAAGCACAATTTTTACAATAACAAAACCCTACTTGAACAACCCAACAAATCCCAAATCATAAAAAAACTAATAAAAATCAAAACTTTACACTAATTTCTTACTAATAACAACTTAATAAATCCAATCAACCAAAACCAACCAAGACCCACATCACATTTCTACAAAAATACATCAAATTTGAATTAAACCCACAAGTTATTTCCAGATTTAGACCAAACTAACCAATAACAATAACCAAATTAATAAATCTAAAAAAGGGCAAGATTTAATTAATGAAAACAAATAAATAAAAAGTCAAAATAAAGAAAGGAAATTAGGGAAGTACCTTGAAACAAGA
>JAOWBH010149173.1:0-12364 GCA_028566215.1 Silene coronaria | reverse complement strand
ATATCTCATGTTGGAGACAATAATTGTGAAAGTAACCATCTAATGTATAAATAATAAAAGTAATTTACTATATTTCTCGATGTCTATATATAGAGACCAATTCCATTTATTACGCCATTTAGTCAAGATATGAGAACTCTAAAATGGCAAATATTGCTCACCTAACTTCACGAAATCCCATTTTTCCCCAGCCTTAAATCCTGGTTTCCAATCAAATTTCATGATCACTTATTTTCTATTTCATCGCTTCTCTTTAATGGTATAATTTGACGAATTTTTGGGGTGAAAATTGACTCACGATAGTGTCAACAGAAAATGATGATGATGTGGAAAGAAAAAAGGTAGTATTAGACAAAAAAACGGGAGACTGAGAAACGGGAGGAGAAAAATGGTGTGCACGAGGAAAATAAGAGGAGACGTGGAGAAGGAATGGATGAAAGGGTGCCGAGAAGAAGGTGGAAGTAAAGAAGTACGGTAAGAAAAAAGGAGATGAGTGACGAAAATGAAAGGGAAAGAGGAGGCAAAGGAGGCGAAGTAGAAGGGGAAATGGAAGGAGAAAAGAGTAATAAATTAACAAGTCATAAAGGAGGAGAAATGAAATGTATAATCAACTTACAAACTGTTGCTAAATAAGACAAAAAAGATGAGGAATAAAGAGGAAGGAGTACGATGACGAGAAAGGGGAACGGGAGAAGAGGAAAGAAAGAAGTAGGTTGAGGAGAAACGGGAGGAGGAGAAGTGGGAAGAATAATGACAAGGAATAGAGGATAGGGAAACGGAATAATAATGCCAAGGGAAACAGACAAGCATTAGCAGAAGAAGCGGGATGATAAGAGGATAACATAAGGGAACGAAGGAGATATGATGGCAGAACTAGAACGAGGGGGAATAAGAAGACGATAAAGCATAATGATAAAGGCCAACGATATGAATACGATAATGGCGCCGAGAGAGTAACATAGGGAAAGGGATACGGAAGCCAAAGGAGGACGATAAGTAATAGTTAGACACGTAGGCGGAGTGATAGGGAAAAAGAAGAGGAGAAGAGAGGCGGATTAGGTATAGGCTATGTGCTGGTGCCAGATGCGTTAAGGTATCAAGGCCGATGTAGAGCCAAATAACGCATATGTTAATGTTAATGTTGTCGTTGCATTTATCGTAATGTAATCGTGTGTTTTTGTCTCCAGGCAAGTTAATGGTGGTACACTTATTGCAATGTACCTCTGGACTATGTGGGCGGTGTGTGTTAACATCTGAAAAAACTGTGTTAGAGAATATCTATGCGTCGTTATTAGATAGAGTCTTTTATATGTGTGTACGTTATTTCACTAGCTACAACATAATACTAATGTCTTTTGTATTCCATGTTATTCTGTTCTTTAACAATTAACCATCTAAGCAAAAACACAGTTATATTCGGATATTCAAGTTCTCAGTAAAGCTAAATGATGGTAATTTTGTTTGCAATCGATTCAACCATTGAAACAATATAACAAGAGTTTCATTGTGACCGACACTCAACGTGTACACACAGCCAAACAAAATAAAGATACACTAACATGCACATGAAACCTCAACTATTAAAATATCTTGGAGAACCGTGTGCGTAGCGCGCGGTGCAACCAACTAGTTCTATCTAAATGGTTAGTGAGAGTTAAATACTCTCTCCTCTACTACAAATCATTAGACTCCTCAATTAGTGAGAGTTACTATTAACCTCTTTAGTGCTAAAAAAATTTAAATTGTCCATTAAATTTATTAAATCTCCCGCCTTGCTTTTAGCCTTCTAAAGTACTATATTAAATTAAGTAAGATTAAATGTTAGTCGATCGTTGAGATTAATTATGCATATGCCCAAACCTATCTTATCTTTTAATAGGTGTGGAATAGATAAAGTCACAAGATTGATTATTTATAGTTATTGATAATTCATTGTCATTTACTACTTGCGAAATTCTTTTATTAATTAAGTTAACGATTGGTAAATTTTACACATATAAAAATAATTTGCATAAGCTATGTTTTAATTTTATTTGCAGAAGATTGACGAATGTTTTTCGTCGCCCAACAGCATGATTTCAGCAATTTTTCAACACACCCTTGTCCAAGCCCATTAACATATGTATACTTAAAACCTATTTTCTGCCACTTTATTTCTTCAACATTTCAAATCTCACTTCCACATAAAACACTCTCTAAAACCCTAGTTCATTCATTTCCAAGTTTCGTCTTCTTCATTGATTAAGTTCATATCTCCTCTCCTTATTTTAACTTAGAGGTAAACTATTTCTAATATTTCTTATTTATTCAATCTAATCCTTAATCCTCTTAGTAATTTCTTCTTAACACCCTTCTTTAATCTTAGTATAGTATATAGGTATTGATCGGAGATTTAGGAGTAAATTAATGTAGTGTTTTTCGTTGTTAAAAGTTAGAGTCTTTGTTTATTGTTATGATATTAGTAAATAAATGTATGGTATTATGATCTTCTTGATTATCTATGATCAGAATTCATAGAGGAAGGATTCTACACATTTGGGTGTGCTTGTCTACAATCTTGTCTAAAGGTAATGAAATCCTTACCAATTAGTGGATATGGTGTTTTGTTGAGTTTTTTGGTAAACAGAAGCGGGATTAACCCAAAATTTTAATAACGCAAAACTAAAAAACATAAAAAGGAACCATCCGAGGCCACGCCACCCCACCAACGTCTTGTTGAATCAAGTGAAACAAATGCGCTGACATTTGCCCAAATTCCATAATCGTCAAACGTTGGTCTTGAACCACACCCGAATTTGCCAGCCAGTCCGCGCATGAGTTAGCCTCCCGGTATACATGAACCATTTTGATCTCCTACAAAGTATCCTCCAAGAACGCTTACAAATTTTGATTACATGAGAATGTGTTGTATGGAGAAGTGTCTCCGACTTCATAAAGCTTTCTATCACTCTTGAGTCCGTTTGAATTATCAGGCTCGGGAATTTAAACTCTAAAGCAATCATTAATCCACGCCTTAAAGCCATCAACTCCGCCCGCGTCACTGTTGCAATCCCCAATTTTTCAGTAAAAGCGATAGTAAATTGATCAGCCGAATCTCGGAAAATACCTTCAGCCCCCGAGAGTCCCGAGTTTCCCTTAGAAGTTCCGTCGATATTTAGGACATCCCAATCATGCGGCAGAGCGGTCCATCTCACAAGAATTTTCTTGTACTGCTGCTCCTTCGACATGATAACAAAATAACCAACGATATTTTAGCATCCACTACCTCCTCAATACGCTTAGACAAAAAAGCGGGAATATTTGAAGGTTTCACACTTTCCCAACCGAAAACCCGACAATTCCGCCAACGCCAAATCCACCGCACCACGACAGAAAAGATTGTAGGCCTACTACCAAGGTCATCATGTCTACCCATGATAATATAGAGGATGTTATAGATTGTTGAATATGGGATTTATGCCTTGCGAATAATGTGCGTTATGGTTTATCCCTCAAAAATAATTGAAGAATAAGGATTCCTAATATCTAAGAGGAGAAAGGTGTGAATAAGGTTGCTATTTTAAAAATTATCAACTTAATCTTTATTGTTTAAATAAAGTTGATTGTTAATGTGAGAAACAAATGAATACATCATATAATTGAGCTATTAAAAGTGTATCACGCTGTTTTAATGATTTACTGTAAACTGAATGCGGCGGTTGATCTAACTGTTACTTGTTCGTCTTAGTAAATGAAGTTAGGGCTGCATTACGAAGCTGATAGTATTCAAAATTGTTGCTTTGATTGAACGAAATGAGCAAGTAAATAAATTGCAGCTGAAATTAAATACAAGAAAGATCAACAAAGCGGTTTTTAAATTGGTTCAGTTAACACTCTAAGGGCCTACGTCCAAGCTTCTTTTTATTGCCTTAATTAAGTGATTTACTCTGACTGCTTAAATCCCTTACAATAAAAAGGACCAACAACCTACTCCGGTTGCGACTTGAGTTCAAAGACTACTCTGTCCAAGAAACCCGACACTATATCTTAGAATGTTTCAAGATCAAGTTTCCTCTTACTTATTCTCAAAATAATTGAAGAGACAAGCTTAAAGATCAAACAATTCTAGATAAGACATTACAATACTTAATCCAACAGTAGATACGACTGTCTCACTTGAAGACTTAGAAAGATTTTGCAAACAATTTGAAAAGCATAAACCTCTTGAAGGACTTTTGCAAATGTAAATTTTGCTCTAGAAAGTCTTAGGTTTAAATGATGAGAAGTGTTCATTTAATAGATGAAGTTTTGAAAGAGGATCAAACTAGGGTTTGGAGGTCAAACCTTTTGGTAAGTGACAAAGGGTTTTGACCTTCCTAAGTTTGCACCCAAATAAACACTTTTCTTAAAGGTAAAAGAAGAAAAAAAAATTGTAAACATCTCAAAATGTTTTGAATTTCATAAACAAGGCATGTTAGACAATCAAATGAAGACAACTCTTGGAAGAACAATTTGGAAAAAAAAAAGCCTTGCTTTCTATAAAGCCTAAGTTGCCATTTTGAGAAATACCTTTTAAGTTTTAGGATATGTTCTTTTCTTAAATTTACCTTTATCCTTTTCAAAATAAACTGAGAGGCATCTTTACGAATAAAGGAAATTTTTGAAAACTTGAATATTTGAAAATGAAAACCATAGTTCTTCAAGTAATTCAAACTTGAGCAACACTCTTTCTCACTGTAACACAGCTGAGCTAATTGTTACTAGGACTGTTGCAAGTATCATACACTCTTACCTTTACATTAATGAAACATTACAACTCGATTTCTTGGGCAACAAATTTCAACACTTCTTTGATTAAGTCTTACTTAAGGGAGTAGTAACATTTCTGAAATAATACACTGAGAAACACAAATTAAATGGGCATGTCATCATCTATCAATAAATCCTAACCAATTCCCCCTTTGATGATGAGAAGCCCTATAAAATGAATGTTCTCATTTCGAATTCCTCCTTAATTGGTCAGACGAATAAAAAATCATGAAGATAAAAGTAAGAGCACGATAAATATATAAGGCTAACAAATCTTAGAAGTTAATTACTAATATTTAAGCCACCACATACCAAGGATTAATCAAAAGCAAGTGCGCCTAAACATGAATTTTCTCTTTCCCCTCTTGACATCATCAAAAAGGTAGAGGCTACCACAGACATAGAGTAAACATGTACGAAACCTCACATAAAAACAACCATGTTTGTGTCATGATAACAAGGTCAACATAACATCGATTTAAATACAGGTTCAAACAATAGTTCGACAAAGCAAAACCATAATTTAATTAGTACACCACCATAAAAGATATATGAATAAAGGGCAAAGAGTGTAAGGCAAAAAGAGTACTAAAAAGGGGGAAAAGAAGGTTAAAGGGGAAGATTCTTGGACACCATCAAGTCATTATCATTCAAGAGGTCATTACCATCCTCACCAATAGTTTTTCTTGGAGCAGATTTGAGAGGATGTCCATCTCTCCTCTAAGTACATCAAGGATTGATTTCACAAATTTCATATTACCCTTGAGACTTACAATGTCTCCCTTGAGGTCAATGATGGCAACAAGAACAACAACATTATCCCTACCACCGCTCTCATTCATTCCCTTGCTAGAGGACCCAACCTCAAGTGTACATATGGTCATACATGTTTTGGGCGCCCACACTTTCTTTTACTAACACTCCCTTAGCTCAAAGCATCATGGATTTCCACATCCCATATGGTAAGCGAATGAGTTTAATATATTTGGGATCTTGGAGTTTGGACTCCATAATTGCAAAGCGGTTATGACATCAGTCCATGATGGTTGATTATTTTGCGAGTAGCTAAGTGGTAAACAAGGTATTGTTCGGCAGTGAATAGTTTACCACGGTCATTGGATGAGTAAAAAGTGTGTCAAATGAGATCAAACCCGAACCCATATATTTTTACCATCGCCACAACCATCCATTATAGAAGAGGCTCTGATCCCATCTATGGTTTGAAAGAGTGTAACACCCCACCTACTAGGGAGCCTTGATAAAGACCTTCCTTAGTAAATAAGGTGTCACAGCCTCGGTTTCCCGAGGTAGTAAATATCAATTCAACAATAACGAAACAATTTATTAAAAAGCTAGTTTAGCGATTACAAATGAAATGCTCAAATCCAACAAAACTGAATGAATAATCCAAAATACTAAATACAAATGAATGTTTAAACTCTGCGAAAGCTACTCTCTTGACACGCGACTATGCCCTCAAAGCACCAATGCATGGCTCTAATCATGTCAACTGCCAAGAACTGCTCACCATTCGACACTACGAATGGATCACAGCGATAAAGTGTCTGTACTATACAACAACATAATGCCAAAACAAAAGCTATCAAGTGCATGCCAATCACCAACTCACACACCAACACCACACCGCCAATCAACTGGATTCCTGTCGCAACAGGCAATCCACTGCCAGTGGGGGACCGCAGCCAATCCCACCTAAGCCCCGCTCGACGCACGAGCGACCCGAAATCTTTAGTGTGCACATCCCCCTCCGTGATGGGAGTCATGAAGGGCGAAACTCTGGGGTGAGACCGTCTCCCAATGGCTCACAAACCAACACCACAACATCACCACCAACCTCCGTCACAACACAACAGGAAACACAATAAAGGCAATAAAAACACAACAATAACAATCGCAATGACATTATAGATTGAGTAGGGAGAACCCTACCTCAAAATCCGCAAAAAATCAATAGGAAGCAATCAAAAGGGCTCATCTACGAACTCGGCACCTAAAGTAATCAAACACATACCATATAATCAATCACCATCCCAAAACCCACAAAACAGATTAGGGCATAAACAAGATAATGAATCAAACGAAGCAAACTTACCGAGCAAGGCTAAGCGCGACGGGAAAATCCGGAAATCAACCATAAGAAATAGGAATAGGGTGATTAGGGTGAATAGGGTGAATATGGGAGGTTGTCATTTGAAAAAATGATTAAAAAGGAAAGAAGTGGCGGAAGAAACCTATATATATAACTCCCCAAAAGACCCTAATTAATAATGTCGACTTTCTGGATTATAACTCGCACTCGACCGAGTCACTAGACCACTCGGCCGAGTAAGCCTGCTCGGCCAAGTGCCAAAGCAGTCGCCAGAGTTGCTCGACTCCAAATGTAATCTAATATATCTACCACCATCTACTCGGTCGAGTCAGGCCAACTCGACCGATTGACCCTCCACTTGGCCGAGTCAACCCAACTCGGCTGAGTCACATCCTCACAGAAGAAGCAGTTTTACAAGTGTCGAGTTTGAACTTGAGTTTGATATCTCGACAATGACAAATGATTGTCTGCAAATATCAAGTTTGAACTTGAATTTAATTGAGATGTAGCAAATGATTGTCTGCAAATATCAAGTTTGAACTTTGAATTTGTCTCGAAAAATAGCTAATGATTGCATATATTCCTTACAGGCCTGGATATATTCTTATTTTGATGACTTTGCCCCAGCCCGGGACGCGGACGTGGCTCGACATTATCCCGCTGTGAGGGATTGGATTGTCTGTCGGAAGAAAAGCCAGCGGTCTTCTTACGACACTTGCAGGAGGCAAGTGAATGCCGTGAGATTGGAGAATGTAAGTGGATTTCCTCTTTTGTCTTCTTGATTTCATTCGGCTTATCATTTCGTTTGCCTTATACCATTTCGTATTGATTAGTGGACCCCGAGACCTTGGGAGGCTTACTCAAAGGCTCCAGCCTTCGTAGCTGATCGACGTAGGCCCGTGAGCTCATGTAGGCTCTTCCTAACGACGCTTATAGGACCTGTTTGGTACTTAGGTGAGCGTCTGTCTCGCCAGTGCTACAGCGACCGCTTCGTTGTCCCTGTTGACCCACCTCAGACGATGTTTAGAGAGCCTTCTGTCGAGGAGAGGGCGACAGACTTGGCTGGGTTAGGTGGCGATGCCCTTTTCTGCCAGACTTAGACTACTCGGAGTTTGTACAGAGACGGTTGATTTCATTTCACCAAATGATTTCATTAGTCTCTTAAAAAATAGATGCTTGCTTTCATTTCACCAAATGATTGATGCTTCTGCATATAGGAGATCGACGAGTCGGGTGTCGAGCCCCCTGCTTACCCGGACACACTAGAGTACCCTGGACCGGATGGTGATATGGTGGTGCACATAATGATGGACACTTTCCCTGAGAAGGTGACTGGCGCTGGGCTGGACGAGTGGCAGTACGTCGTTAGAAGTGTAAGCCCCCAGCTCACAGCTTTGTTTCCTTCTTTCTTTTCATATGTATGAACATGGTTTGATGGTTTGGAATTCTAAATGCAGGTACGTCCTTCGAGCCACGTTGAGTTGTGGCGGATGGCCAACAGCTTGAGGGCGACAGCTGTAAAGGCTCTAGCTGATGGCCCAAAGACACGGGTATAAACCCCTTCCTCTCTTATTTCATTTGATAATGATATCATTCGCATCAGATGCTAATGACTTTGTTCTTGGATATATAGCACGAGCGTGAGCTAGAGGCCGAGTTGGCAGTGGTCCGCAGAGACATGGCTCGTTTAGAGCGGGAGCTTGAGGCTCGTGACGCGAAGATTGCCGATTTGCAGGAGCGTATGGCATTTCAGAAGGAGCTAGATGATCTCCTATCAGATGACTGATATTTTTGATGGCGGACATGAGTCTGGATACTTGTGTAACCCATTTTGTACATTGTCCTCAATTTTTTTATGTATATACGCCTGGCCTGCGTGCCATTGGAGCCTTTTTGGGATTCATTTACATGAAGGTTAGCTTACATACAGGTATGGTTAGGCAATATTTCAGCCGTTATGCTGCCAAAAAATACAAAAAGGCATAGTCATCACTTAGGAAGTATATTTACAAATTGAGTGAATTAAATGAATTAAAATAAATTAAAATGAATTTGAAACGATAAAAGTTGAAATAAAATGAATTAATTGAATTAAAAAGATTGAAATAATTAAATTAATGAAGAATTAAATAAATTTGTACAAGTATTGGCTTTGAACATCCAAATGCAAATGCCGACCAAATAAAGAAAATATGCCTGTGCCTGCTAAATGGGGCAAATAAAAAATAAAGAAAAATGCATGAATGCGACCCAGACTGGGGAGTGATACTCCCCAAAGAAAAAAAATAAAAGAAATGGGTAAGTGTGGATCGCGGTTCTTAATGAAATCGAAATGTCGCGGAAAAATTTCTCAAAGTGTGGGTCCCAGCGATTCGGGGTTCCGAATTCAGGTAAATTCTGGAACATCGCATGTTAATCCTTTTGGAATAGGAAAATCTTGCCAAAAACCGAATAAGGAAAGCAATTGATGGCGATCTCCAACGCAAAGTGGCCAGGAATGGCCGCAGCCACAACTGCGTCGTTTCTTGAAGGCGCAGTAGGAGCTGCGTCTATTCCCCAGCTCATTTTCTCCTGAGCAAGATTTGGAAAGTCGAAAACCTATATATTGAGGGTGAATCCGTCCTTTGATCTCACAACTCTCATCGCCAATCATCCTCTTCTTATAAAATCTTTAAGAATATAATTCTCAAATATATTAAGATGGATATTTTCGAAAACCGAGTCAATGCGTCGGTCAACGAATTCACAAATGTGGAGAAGCATGACATGGAAGCATATGGGATAGGAATCATCATTAGCATAAAGCAAGTTAAGGTATTGAAACCCTTTCTAGATGCTTGTCTTTGGTATTGGAACCCTTCTTTCCATGTTTTTGCATTTCCGGGATGTGAGATTTGTCCATTTCACGAAGAGATAGCTGCTATTGTTAGGTGGGATGTGGAAAATGTTCTGGTAGTAACACCTAGTTCTCAAGGCTATAAGAACAAGTTTAGGGATTTCGTAGGCCTTTCTCGAGCTGAAGTAGACCGCCTATTGACCTCGAAAGGAGTCAGAATGTTCGACCTCTTAGACCGGTTCATGGATAGGATTGATCTTACCGTATCGTATGTCTTTAGACTAGGGCCTTTGGATTTTGCCTATTACATTGCTACATTTTCCGTGGGTGTGTCGATAAGGATATAAGAGGTGACTCGTGGCTTCTCTCTATTGTGGAGCAAATGGAGCTGCGCAGTAGCCCAAAATGCTACCGGAAGATTGATCGTGATTCGTCGTATCGCGTAAGCCCGCTCGTTTTACAGGTAAATTGAACTGTCCCATTTTATTCCTTCTTTGAACTGCCATATTTTTCTCCATTCGAATCGGTAATTGGTTGCTTTTGACAGGTATGGCTGATTGAGTGGTTGAGGCTAATCGAGCCCCTAGTTAAACCTTTGTTCTATCATCCTCGTTCCATTACAATGAGAACCCGACTTTTTAACGTTGAATTCTCCCGAATCTACAACTATTGGGAGAATAAACTGAAGACTGAGGGAGGACCTTTAGTCTGATGGATTGTGCCATGGTGACGTTTGCAGGCATTGACTGGTGGATCATCTCTTGACCCTACACGGTCCGTTCGTGTTTCTAGATTGAAATTCATGGTTAACATCTTCCCTAACAGATTACTCAGACAGGTTGGCCTAAAGCATAAGATATCAAAACTTGACACTGTATCCCAGACAGCTCTTGCTCATACTTACGAATCATGCCGCGAATGGGCTATCTGTTGGATACAGAGAAACATGTGATATATACCTATCCCTTCTGGCTCCTTATGGGTTTCTGATTCATACATGCAATGGACCAAAACTACCACTTCTGAGGAGTGCGAGAAACTGAGAAAGGCTGAGCCGACTGATTACAAGAGACGAGATGATGACAGGGACAAAGAAGACTACTATGTCGAGCTTGAAGTAGGAGAAGGGTCTCAAGTCGTCCACCCGAAGAAGAAGTCAAGGAAGAATCCTCCTATTAAGAAGATGGTGAAGATGAGAGATGGTAGATCAAGGCCACGAGAAAGACCTTTCGTGATTAGGTCAGAGGTAGTGCAAGAGCGACTACCCCGAGGCCGAGATGAGAAGAAGAATGACAAAGGCAAATGGAAGATGGAAGACTTGTAATAGGCATTGTCTTTTATTATTATTTGTTATTAGATTGCTATTTGTTGTAATATTGGCGGTATTTTTTAGAATCCTAACCTAGGCTTTATTTTTAGCATTTTACTATTATGTCATATTATTATTAAATGAATAAACAGTTATGCAGTTTAGAAATTTGTGATTGTCCTTTTTATTTACACTTTCGATTTTCAGTTAATTAAAACTGACCTTCTATTTACGCATTAAAGATAGGGTTTTACCCTTTAAAAGGGTTACCTATGTATCCATCCTTAAGATGAAATCAAACCTGCAACAAAGTTCAACATTCGCAAAGGAATAAATGTTCAAAGCAAGAACTTTATAATGAACTTAGGAACGGTAAGCAAGGTGCTTTACTTGCTCCGATAAAATGCAGTTAAATAATTTTGACGATTTAGAGGATGGCAAAAAGGATGTCAAAGTGCAAGAATGACGGTGACATCACAAAATTGGCCAAGGGCCTTGTGGGCCGGTACACAAGAGCGTCACGTGTAGATCCGCGGAGCGCGGTGTAGCTTGGGATAGTATTTCTTTAATTGGTCTAGATTAGGAGTGTTTGATAATTCGTTCCCGTCTAAGTCTGTGATTCTAACTGCCCTTCTTGATAGGATGGTCATAACAAGATATGGTCCCGCCCAATTAGGCTTAAATTTCCCTCTGGGATCGATTGGTAGGAGAGCACAGACTGATTTAAGCACTAAATCCCTTTCCTTTATGTTCGTTGGCTTGACCTTTTTATTGAAAGCTCTCCTGATCCTTGCCTGATACATCTGAATGTTATGTAAAGCCCGTAACCGTCGTTCATCCAGGTGGATGAGTTCTTCATGTCTGCATTTGTTTCATTCTACCTCTGGTATCTTTCATGTAGAATACGTAGAGATGGGATCTCTAGCTCTACTGGTTGTACCGCTTCCATTCGATAAGTCAGATAGAAAGGAGTAACCCCAGTGGGCATCCTAACTGAAGTTGGATATTCCAATAATGCAAATCTTATCGTATTCGGCCAATCTCGGTAGTTCTGTAACACCCCCTTCTTACCAGGCCAAGGTAATTAGGAAATGCTACCATCTCGGTTTCCTGAGGCAGTGAAATCAGAATTACAATTAAGAAACTCCTTATATAAAAAACAAGTTTAATGATTACATGATCGTAAACAAATAAATATAAGTACAACTCATGACAACTATACTCGACTCGGATGTCATCAAGGATCGTCCCGTCTCCCACGTGCTACCAAAGATAACCTGTACTTAACCTGCTCCCCATATGATCGGAAATATCATATGGA
>JAOWBH010149162.1:0-12365 GCA_028566215.1 Silene coronaria | reverse complement strand
TTTTATTGAATTCTATATTGAACAAAAGGCAATAGCCAATGAAATCACTCCAAAAGTTCTTCTTTTAAGTATATTATTATAGGATATTTGTATGGTGTTTTATGGAGTAGAACTTAGGGATGACAATGGGTCGGGTTGGATCGAGTTTTGCAAAATCCAAACCCAATCCACTTGCTTATTGGATCACATATCCATATCCATACCCGATCCATATCCAAAATTTTAATATTCATACCCGATCCATTTTACTTTTTTCAAATTCATACCCGCTTCAAATCCATACCTTATGCACCATATAATCCAAAACCCAATTTGACTATATAAAAAATTAATCTTATATAACAAAATTGAAATTTCTGTTTAATAAAGCCTCAAATTTTCAAAAATATCCAGTTGGATTGGAATCGGGTACGAATGGATCGGGTTTGGATTTGGCTCGGGTTTTCCAATAGTCTATTTGGATATGAGTTTTTATATAGTGGATCGGGGATGAATTTATAAAAGGTGGGTTTGGATCGGATTTTTTCATTCGGTTCGGTTCGGTTTGGAACATAATTGTCATCCTACTAGAACTCGAGCTCTATACTAAAGTTTTCGAGTTTTGTTTTAAAGAATATAAGCTATAGTGTAAAGTATCTGAACGTACCTACCTAAACATTTAAAAAAAAAAAAAAAAACTTTATACAATTCGAAAAAATTACATATAAGCTCGATTAAATGTATAATGTTGTACAATATTTATTATACAACTGGTGATATGGTAATATTTGTGTTTTTTTGTGTAAATCATCCGGATTCGAGCTGGGTAGGAGTGTAGGACCATTAGGCGGTAAAGCTCTCACTCATGAGTTTTAATAGTGCTGCATTTTCAGGACTCGAACACAATACCTCTGGTTAGGCTAGAACAATTATTTGATAGTTGATTTAAGTGCTCATGAGTTTAATTTGACTCCTTTGGTGTTTAGTTTCAAGGAAGGTGATTAGGTGATATTTTGGCATATTGCTCATGGGTTTAATTTTGACCGTCAAACCTGACACGAAATTAATGGATCAAGAAAGAGACATAGTAAATTCGATCACAAATACTATACCAAGCTAGTTTTAATTATTTAGATAGACATACTTCAATGTAAATATACCTTTTTTAGAGTACCCTCGTAACTTGTCATATAAACGATTCTATGCGAACTACAAAACAAAAAATATCTCTAGTTTTAAACCACAATACCGTTTTGGTAACTCGCTCAGAGTTCTAGATAGGGATGTCATTGGGGCATGGTGGTAGTGTAATCATACTCACCAAGCAAGTCTTATGACGTGTAAAAGTTTTCTTCCCGTACCTACCCCATCAGGTGAAAAACTCGAGCCGTACCCACCCCTTTTACCCACCAATCATCTGTCACAATTTTTTCAATATTCTTTTAAAATTAAATGTAGTTTAATCACTAAGAATTTCCGCAACTTTTCAATTTTATATTTATAATTTAAGAATTTCTATAAACGCCAATAATAATAAAACATCATACACAATTATATTACAGTAATATGTTTTATAATAATTGGTGGGTAGGCGGATATTAGGTAGGTATGATGTAAAACCCATCACAGCCCCGCTACCCGTAATGGGTGGAATTTTTGTACCCGTATTCATTCAGTAGCAGTACCCGCTTATATTTGCCCCGTTGACATCCCTAGACTTCTGGACCAACATTCTTCAAACAGTTCAAAGGTCACATACTCCCATTAATACACTACTGGGCCTGGGCCTGGGCCTGGGCCTGGGCCTGGGCCTGGGCCTGAATCAAGTTTGAATCCAAAGCCCATTATCTGAGTTACGGTTAAGTTGTTTGTCAACACGAAAAGTATTCCATGCCATTATCCTTTGCAAGACTCTAACACATCATAAATCATAATAGGTGACCAATAATCCACCAATCCCACTAAAAAAAAGTAAAAATAGTTGAAAAACTAGTGCATTATAGGAAGCAATAAGTGGTGCTTTACGCGGTTTGAAATAAAACGGATTAAATGTCACCCATTTTTTAATAGAATGTAACTATTTAATGACAAAATGTTATAATTAAAGTTGTCCTACCCTGAAAATAATGGTAACATTTTATCGTAAAATGACTACATTTGACCCGTTTTTTTCAGACGGGAAATAACGCGTTTGAAATAAGAATTTGCCTATAAAAAGAGGAGCATAGATGAACTCACCTAACAATATTTTAGACCCGCAAACGGATTAATTGGACTGTATTAGGTCTGGTTATTTTAACATGTGTTATATCAACCCATAGTAAATATTTGTGGTGGGTTAGATAAGATCGAATCAATTTGGGTTTCGAGTTATTTTACCAGATATTCCTAACATTTATTATATATATATATACTCAGATGAGTAAGAGTCGATCTAATTTAACATGTCTTTAATTTACAATTTCATAATTGTAACCATATGAAAATAAAATTGTGAGATCTTAAAAGTTACAACATTTTTTATTTGACATAACTTGAGTCTAACGTAAACTATATAAATAATTCTTTATCTAAGAAATGTTACTTCGTAGAATATAAAACCGTTTTATAATAGCATATACGAACAATCTTAAACGAGACTCATATAACGAAATACTCCCTCCGTTTTTTAATATAAGTCGTTTTAGAAAAATCATTTTTTTTTCAATTTATATGTCGTTTTAGAGTTTCGTTACATTTCTCAGCACATTCACCTTGTTTTTTTGCATTTAATTGATTAGCTAAGGGAATAAAATATTCATTTTCCAAATTTCCAAGGCTATTAATTGTACATAAATAATTATTTTATCTTCAATTAATATTTCTTAATCCATGTGCAGAAGTCTAAAACGACTTATATAAAAAAACGGGGGGTAAAACAATTCACTCATTTACCCTAACATTAATTTACCATAATGGTGAATTCAAACTATTGTCAAAAACTCAAAACTCGTCTTAAAAAACTCTAAAAAATCCCAAAAACAACATTACACTTTACACAAATTCTCATTTAAGATGAATATGTCCGTCACAAGTTTATAATGGGTTAAATATTAACCACACAAGTAGATTTATAATAGGCTTGTTTTATCTATCACGACTATCTATAGAAATAATACTTAACCCGTTATAAATTTGTGACGAATATACCCGTAATAAAGAAGACTTAGTGAACACTTTATTACACACATGGATACCTCATCATCCATTAATGCCAATTTATGCAAGTTGCACTCACATGAAAACGAAACCACACAATTCCTTACAAAATCCCCTGAATTCAATTAATTTCCTTAATTTTATCCATAATATTCCTTATTTTTATTGTATTTATTTATATTTATATCATTCGGTTTAGTATGGTTCAGACCAAATTTATTTAATACTCGTATGAGTAATACCATTCGGTTTAGTACGGATCGAACCCAATAATATACATGGGAGTTGGGACCAATGCAGCTCACATGATCCATCTTAATAACATTCATTTTCAAAAAAAAAAAGCATATGCATGAATATTAATATTAATATTAATTTTAATTAATGATATCAACCCAGATTTGGTTGTGATTCTTGCTTCTTTTATTAGTATTTTTATGGTTTTTACACATTTTTTGTAATATCATTTTTGAGCTGTTTATTTGGTGTAATAATTTCATGTCCTTAAAAGGGTTTGTAGTTTGATTCTATATATGAATTGGGTATTTTCCATATTTGTTTAGCATATAGTTTTGTGATATATTTTATTTAAATAAAGTGCAATAATGGAGAAAAAAATGTTGAAAATGTTGCAATTTTTTGCTGTGTTTTTGTTAGAACTTGTGTTAATATTTGGTGCTGATAAAAATGTTGAGCAAGTTAACATATGGCCATTGCCAAATTATGTTACAAATGGGAATAAAATGGTTTATATAAGTAATAATTTTGAGTTAAAAAGTGTTGGGAGTAAATATGGTGATAAGTTAGGGTTATTGAAAGATGGGTTTTTAAGAATGGTGAATGTTGTTACCTTAGATCATGTCATTGATCCTAAATTTTCGCGGTTTGATCAATCGGTTTTTCTCAAAGGTGTTAATGTTGTTGTTCATTCATCCAGTGATGAGGTATGGAAAATGTATGTTTTGAAAGGTTATGTTTGTGTGTTTAAGTTGGTTAGTTGTAAAGCATTGGTTTTGGATTGTTAGGGTTAGCTTGAATCGGAAACAGTCTCTTTGTGTTGCTATCACAAGGATAAAACTGTGTACATCCGAACCCTTTTTACCCCACAATTTGCAGGAGTCATTGTGGGATTGGGGAAATGTTGTTGTTGTTGTTGTAGTGTGCTTGAATTGTGATTGCTGAATGGGTTTAGGACATTGTTAGCATCTTGTATTATGCATTTACTGATCTGTAATGCATTTGATTGTGGCATGATTTGAGAGTTTGATTTACTCCCTCCGTTTTAATCATATGTTTACCTTTTTTATTCTTTGTGACGGGTATTTGAATCAAAGGTAAACAAATAATTGGGACGGAGAGAGTAATTCATTGTAAAGCATTGATTTTTGCTGGAGCTACTTGGAGCTGATACTGCTAAATGGGTTTAGATTAGAACATTACTCTGTCCCATTCAGTTTGTTGTTTATGTTTCGTTAAAATACTTCTCACAAAGGAATAAAGACGTAAAGAGCTAGTTTAATGGTAGAGAGTATCAAGCATTTGATCATGCCATTGCCATGTTCTGAGAGTTCGGTTTAGTCAATTGTAATGCATTCCTTTTTGCTAGAGTTATTTGGAACTAGTCAACTAGGGTTGCTTAATGGATTTAGAACTATATTTAACATCTTTTATTAATGCTTTCACTGATCTTTGAAGCATTTGATCATGGCATATTTATGAGTTTGGTTTCGTTAGTTGCAAAGCGTTGATTTTGGAGTTACTTTGGGGGATCATTTCATAGATGTAGGAATGGTTTAGTATAACGCTTTCACTGATCATTAGAGTACATGCACCACTTAGATATATATGCATTCTGAAAGCTAAAACTTTGAACATTTTAGTGTAAAAATTGAATGCCTTTCATATATTCTATCATGAGTATGAAGCAGTTCTGTAAGATGAATCTGTTCTCTATCATTGGTTGGGATTAATTTGGGTTTATCTCGTGTCTTCCGTTGCTAAACCAACTTTAAAAAAGTACCTTGTTGGTGATGTCCAAGTACAAGTGTCGGACACTAGTATATGGGGTAGGATTAATGAATAGTCGTTGAACCCGTGATTCAGTGTGACCATATGAATTGTACGTCTTTTGTGGTAGTTCTGTTTTCTTCTGGTGTCAGCATAATGAAAATGTTGTGCTTTGGATAACTGTCATTTGAACGGTCTTTTAGTTTTGCAGTTGCACTATGATGTTGATGAATCGTACAATCTTTCTGTCCCGGTTGCTGGGAGTGGGAAGCCTACCTATGCAACTATTGAGGTGAGAAACAATAACCTGCATTCGGTTCTCACGTTATGTTTTCCTATCTGCGAGATTGAATTTGTTTCCTCGATCATGCAAAGATGCTTGTGAATTGTGTTTCTTGTTACTCAGATCATTGAATAGACCGTTCTTCATCAATTTAATGACTGGTAATTTTGCAGGCAAACACTGTATATGGAGCTTTACATGGACTACAGGTCATTAATTTTCTGTATGCATACATGAGTTATTTTTTTTTTACTAAAGTTCAAGTGACGACTGCTTCATGCTGTCTATTTTGATGTAACTTGTCTATCTGAATGTTTACAGACATTTAGCCAGCTCTGTCAGTATAATATCAGAACCAGGCTTGTAGAAATCCGTTCGGTTCCATGGACTGTTATTGATGAACCTAGATTCCCTTACCGTGGGCTGCTTATTGGTAAGTAGCTATAAATCTAGGATTGGTATTAGTTGCTTCTTTCTCATGTATTTCTGTCGTTGAAATTCTCAATCATCTATGTAAATGCAAAAGTGAACTGTCATTTAGTCGATTCTGAAGGGTTCATTTTTTCACTAAGCTCATTCATATTCCCTTCTTCTCAATCACGTGTTTACATTTGATTAATATACCCCTCACAAAAATTATAGTCCGTAAACAAATGATTGCAACGGAGGGAGTATCAACATAAAAATAAAAATAAAGAAGCCTGCTTAATTAATTAACATCTCAAAGCATCTGCAATTCTGCTCTAACTTTTGATGTGTGCTTGTAGATACTGCGCGACACTATTTACCATTGCCTACAATAAAGAATGTCATTGACTCAATGGCATACGCTAAACTGGTAAGAAACCGTGGGTGAATTGTTTTCTATTTTTTTTCGTGCTCTTATCATTCTAGTTGGTAACTTGGTATAAGAGCATTTGCAAACAGACTGCTATGATCAGATGTCAATAATCAGCACACATAAAAAAATGTTTCCGTTTCAATTGAAGCAAATTACTCGCTATAGGACTATATGTTCCAAACTAGCGGCTTTGTGCAAAGCTTTATGGCATGGTCCATGATATAGCTACGAGTGGATCCATTTTTATGGAGTATTTGCTTTTAAAGGCTCTACACGGCAGTGATATAGTTTCTTGTTACTACAGAATGTACTCCACTGGCATATTGTGGATACACAGTCTTTTCCGTTAGAGATACCTTCATATCCAAAAATTTGGAATGGCGCCTATTCTGCATCAGAGAGATATACAATGGATGATGCTGCCGAAATTGTGAGGCAAGTAATACCCGATCCTTGTGATTTGAAGTTTCTGTCAAACATCTTCTTATGAGTTTCTCATTACAGGTATGCTCAGAGACGAGGAATTAATGTGCTTGCTGAAATTGACGTTCCCGGGCATGCTAGTGCATGGTAAGTTCTACATGCATTATATCTAGAGATCGTATCTCTTTTTCTTTTACCTCCACTCCCTCCTCTTGCCAAGTATTTATATAGCTTACATTGAGGTTGATAGGTCTAAATTCAGTGAAATTTTCTTACTTTTACAAATTCGAACAATGAGAAAAAACTCTTATATGAGAAGCTGCGAGGATTGTGCTATCATCATTCATTTCTCATATGACTGGTAGAAGTAGATTCCGGATGTCTGAACTTCGAAGTAGCCCTCATACTAGTTATCTGACTCTGAATAGTTGGACCCCATTTTAATAAAAGTCAGCCGAGCTTGTAAAAAGATGATTTTTTTTTGTTCTCGCGTTTTTAAATTTATGTTTATGTGGTTTCATCTCATTCCTAGGGGGAATGGCTATCCTGCATTATGGCCATCGGCAGCATGTAAGGAGCCACTTGATGTGAGCAATGAATTTACATTCCAAGTTATAAATGGAATTCTTTCAGGTAAACTTATGGCTCACTGTTGTTATATCTCCATACATATTATGGCTATCTGACTAACCAAAAACTTAAATGTTCTTGTGCCAGATTTTAGCAAAGTCTTCAAATTTAAATTTGTTCATTTGGGAGGCGATGAAGTTGATACAGGTCGGTTGGATTATTCTCGCTTCATATCCCTTTTTCATATATTAAACTCGCGAAGCAGTGGTGTGACATCAGGTTGCTAAATGTCAAATTATCATATCACATTTATTCGACTTTTCTATGCTTGATTTCTCAGAAGCGAAAAAAAAAAAAAAAATCTGAAATCAGCGGCACAATTCCTACCTATTCTGACTTCTGAGTCTAAGAATATGCTTTCATTTTAGTCTTGTTTGTTTGCTGATATTACAATAACCTCAACTCAAGTATGTGTTTTATGAACTCAGGTTGCTGGGAGATAACGCCTCATGTAGCTAGATGGTAAGTCTTAAAGGTCCTATTATCACGATTCATGCAAATTTTCGGCAAGGAATCTTGTTTTGTGGAGTAAGGCTATGTCTATGGACGTCCTATTACAGATTTACAGTATTTCCTTAAGCTGTATAAAGACATGAATATTTTGGTTTATTATAGTACTATTTTTATTTTCTATATACTTAAGCAGTGTCAGTCGTGCAGGCTAAGGAGGAACAAGATGAATGCTGATCAAGCTTACGAGTACTTTGTCCTAAGAGCGCAGAAAATTGCATTGTCTCATGGTTACGAGATTATAAACTGGTAGCCTGCCGATTTCTTACCATTATCCTTCTATTTATTTCTCTTAATTTATTGACGTTGCTCACTTTGTATATGCTACACCTTTGACAGGGAGGAAACTTTCAATAACTTTGGGGCTAAGCTGGACCGAAGAACTGTGGTGCATAATTGGTAATTTCCGACAAAGCTGTGCATAATTTTTCATGGTTGCGTACTTGCATTGATGTTTCCGACATTCGACAGATTAGTAGTAGTGTGGCTCATTTTAGAGGACTTGCTCAATGTTTTTCCTTTTGGTGACAGGCTAGGGGGTGGTGTAGCTCAGCAAGTGACTGCAGCAGGGTTACGCTGCATCGTAAGCAACCAAGATGAGTGGTATTTGGATCACTTGGACACGACATGGCAACAGTTCTACATGAACGAACCTTTGACTAATATTACAAACCCCAAGCAGCAAAATTTGGTCATTGGTGGTGAAGTGTGCATGTGGGGTGAACGCATTGATGGTTCTGACATTCAGCAGACTATTTGGCCCCGTGCTGCTGCTGCTGCAGGTACGTTCTGATACACAAAGTTTTCATGCATCTTTCTCCGTTAACCTGCCATAGGCAGAAGCCTCTGAGACCCAAAGTAATGTTGTTTTTTCATTTTAGAGCGGTTGTGGACAGCGTATGACAAGCTAGCTACCAATCCGGGCAAAGTGGCAAGAAGGTTGTCGCACTTCCGGTGTCTGCTAAATCAGAGAGGTATTGCTGCTGCTCCTTTGTTTGGCTCTGGTAGAGCAGCTCCTGAGGAACCAGGTTCCTGCTTTAAACAATGAGGAAAATTACCTAATGAAAATTTATGATTGGAATGAGGAATATAGAGGACTTGTAATCAATCATTTCGAGCTCAACTCGTATTTATTCTGAAAAACTTCCAAAAGACTATTTAATGACAATAATCTGGAAAATTTACTGTATATTAGTTCTTTTTCTGGTACTGGCTGCCTTGCTTCCCTTTGTATCCTCTGCTGCTATGGTGCCTGTCTTTGCCAATGTGGACGAATAAGGCAAGCCAGACACTCGAGTACTCGACATTGGGGCAAGGCATATTCTTATAGATCGGTTATGACATTACATACTCAAATCATTTGGTATCAGAGTCGGAGTAATATAGATGGTTATCATGGAATTCCTACTGCTGTTCAAATGCATCACCTTATTCCCTCGTTAACACAGCCTGTCAGCCAACCGCTCCCAATGTCAGTCGACGCAACTCATCCCATGCGTCCTATTGTTTCATACCCCCACCACCTCTCACTCTCTAAAACCGTCAACTCATCCCATGCGTCCTATTGTTGCATCTATCCTCGCACACTCCTCACTTTCTCTCTTCCCAAATCTCCTCATCATCCGCTTTGAACTCCCTCTCGTTCTCTTCCTCCATGGTCCATCCCCTTCGATCTCCCCTCCCCAGCGCGATGATTATCCCTTCTCATATCTCTTACTCTCCTCCAAAGATTGACATTCCCAAAAAATAAAGACAAAGAATACGAAATGCTTAATTTAAAACTCAAAAACTAGTTCAATTACAAAAAAGTACTCTGTTTTTGTCTCACTCTATGCATCAACCAACATTTGTCTTAAATTACACAAATTCTCTTTTCTGACGTATACAAGACATGTTTGACTCTCTATGCACTTTATGTTTGTCTTATCTATCCAAGTGGGTGATATTTAACCCGTCACAAGTTTGTGACGGATATATCCGTCACAAGGGAGACTTATTGCTTAAATTATAGGTCATGAATCGTACATCAAGCTACTATAGATTCAAGTGCAAATCTTATTGATGATATGAGAGATATATGTAACATAGTCGTCTAACAACTCTCTTTCAGACCGTCTCGTCATAACAAGATCTCAAAGCGAGAAAAACCCAACACATTTAGCATGAAGTAAAAACATATAATTTCAATTTAACTATATACAAGTTCAAAATAAATGAATAAAATTTCGTTTGGTTCAATAAGTCGGAATGAAATTGAATGGAGTTTGATAGTAGAGTGGTATGGGGTTCTAAATCCGTACTTGCCTAATCTTGTTTGGTTCACCATCCCCAATACTACTAAGAGAATAAAAGCTCTCTTATTTTTCCCTCCAAAAAGTATCTACCTAAATTAGGAAATAAGAAAAACTTTCTTTCATTAAATTATTAACTTTTCAATAAATATGTTTTTATAATTAATCACTAATTTTTTTTATTAAATTCGTAATTATTATTTTTTTCATTAAAAATAAATAAAATTGGCATTAAATTATAAACAATAAATTCGTAAATTTTTTAGTAATGCAATCATTATTACTTTTTGATAATAACTTGACACATATTTACATTTAGTTTCATGACAAAATTCATTAAAATAATTGGAGAAAATTTATAAATGAAATTCTTATTATTTTTAAGGTAAAAAAAAATATTTTCACAAAAAAGCACATTTCATGACTTTACTTAATTCCCATTGGTTAATTTTCCATTTAAATTTTTATGTTTCATATCAAAATAGAATGCAGTAAAATATTAAATATTATAAAAGTGCAAATTTGAAATGTAAATAATACACTAAAAATAAAAATTCTATATTTATTGCGCAAGCGCGTGATCTATACTAGTTGTACATTAACAATGTTGATTGATTCTAACGGTTAAATTCATACAAGTGTTAATTGTTAATTATCCACCTCCCTTTAAAGTTCAAATTGCTTTCTTGTTCGTTTCTTTTATATTGAACTCCATTACCTCACTAGGATTTAGACCTTCTAAAACTAACTCTTCACCAATTTTATCAAATACTTAACCAATAACATTTCAGACGACACAATGTTTAGGAGATGTGCACATTTCATAAGTTTTTTTGTGAGACTAGGGCACAAATTTCGCAGATATATACACCGTCTGAGGATCAACCTTTCTGTTTCTTCCCTCTTGAACATGCCAACCGTTTACCTCTTCGTGAGAGCACCCGCGGCAAGGGCCGGGATTATACATTTTACAATAAACATGTATAAAGCCGTCTTTCACAAGTATTATTAGATTTCCATATTCTTGTTAAAAATGTGAAGAAATATCAAATATGCATAACATTTATGAGTTGTGACAAAACTAGTTTAGTTTGTAAGTTTTTAACTAAAAGATCTTAATACCTCATTTGGATGATGAATTACATAATCATAATTTATATTCATAGACTCATTAAGTCATTGTGCACGAGCATTCAGTTTAATAAACCCTAGTTACTTACATGTATTGTCCCTAATCCTAGCTTAGCTAACGGACAATTGATTCAAGAATCGATCCCCTGGCCTAACCACTTGGTTAAGAGATGAGAAATTTTACGACTCACAAGTCACACGCAACCAACTTCGATAACTTGCTCAAACTAGTGAGCATGATAAATTGAAGCTACTATCAAAAGCTATCAAATAAGGACATTAATAATAAGCATATTTTTCTTTAACTTGTACGTAAGCTTAAGAACTGTATTGTTCATTGTTGTTTCATTATAAGTAAATAATTTTACATCATCATATCATAGTATCATACAAGGGTACAAACATACAAAAGGAAAACTATGAACAAATTAAAAACAAGGGAAACAGCTTAAATGCTCAAATAAATTCGACAATCAGCATAAGCTTTTGGTTAAAATTGTCTGCGCGCACTTGCATATTTTAGGCCGATCTCCAAGCCTCAGTTCAAGATCTATGTCATTTATTAAGCAAGATTCAATACCATTTACCTCTGATATCCGATTATCGGATTCATCATCTTCGACTACAACCTCTTTTTCAATAAGCTCACAAACCCGATTCAAGGTCAAACCTGATTTCTGTTTTAAATCGGATGAGAAACTAGGGTTTGTTTCGTGACATAGTTCAGCAGAAGGACTTAACTGGGATGTTGGTCTAGACATCTTCTGATGCACTGAAGTAGTAACAGAAGAAAGAAAAACAGTGGGATTATTATTAGTATTAGGGTTTGTAAAATCGAAATAAAAGTCGTCGATTTCACCATGGGTTTTAATAGTAGTACTCAGCATACTATATGAACTGATTTTAGTATGATTACGAGGGTGAGGATGAGGATGAGGATGAGGATGTAACATGATATGATTATTGTTTATCGATGATGATGTCGAAACCTGCTTAAGTTTAGCTCTATCTCTTCTATGGATATTCATATGACCACCCAAAGCTTGAGCTGATTTAAATTCTCTATTACAAA
>JAOWBH010149151.1:0-12365 GCA_028566215.1 Silene coronaria | reverse complement strand
ATATTCTATATGTTATCTTTTGAATACTTTGAAATTAAAACTCAATAAATAATATTTGAGAAAGTTAATGTTGATTGGGGCATTCTAGATATGTTTGATATCATTATATGTAGTTGTTTACAAAAACAAAAGGTGCAAAATTCTTATAGATATGTTTTTTTATAGATAAGTTGAGGTTGGACCCTATAATATGTTTGATATATAAATATCATGCGTTATACATAAAAAAATGCATCAAACTATATTCACATCATTTTGAACAAATATTAATTGATTTGGAACAAAATGTATCGTAAAGTGATATAATTTGAGAACTTAATGTTCATATTATTCAGATAAATTTTATTTTAATTAATATGCTGTCTGATCAGTCACAAATTTATTTATAAAACGTTGATCATGTATAATTAATTATCACTTATTAATTTTAATTAAAATTGTATATTTTTATTTTAAAACTTTGAACTTAAACCTAAAATAGTAAATTTGAGAAAAATGAATTTATTTTTATTTTTAAGAAAATATTAAAGATCATATATGAATTACTTATATATTGTCTTCAATTATAATAATAAAATTAAAAAACAGGCCGCGCGAAGCGCGGGATACTGCCTAGTATTTTGTATTACTAATCATGGGTACATTGAGTTTTCTTATTTTAATTGGTGTATTACTTGTATGAAGCAAAATCCATGTTTTTGAATTGTATATGAACAGTTTAAAGATTTTTTTTTTTTGGCTATTTTTATAGATTAGAATGCAATTTTATTATGTAGAATTATTTGGGGGTATTGGGTATAGAATTGTTAAAGAAAAATCAGATTAGAATGCAATTTATTTCTTAGTTTGATCCATTACCATGATTGTAATTCATGGCTTTACGCGTAATGAACCTGGGGAATATGAATATAAACGAAGATTTGGGTTGGTCTTACATGTACGACTTTTGTATACCAGACTCACAGTTAACAGTCGGACTGAGACTTGCTTGTTCTTTAAGGAAGTAGGGAGTATATGAATTATGATGCTTTTTGTGAGTTGTGATTCATCTTTGATTAAATTTCAGTAATTATATCATTCGCAGTAGAATATATTGGAACAGTAGAATGACCGAGATTTAAAAGTTTTGAAATTTGATTGAATGATGAAATGAAGTCACCTGATATAAGTACTAACACAGAACAGAATAGTTGAGCATGAGTTCTGAAACTTCACCTGCAAATTGTCGTGGATGGGCAGCCAGAGATCCATCTGGAGTTCTTTCACCTATCGAGTTTAATCGAAGGTATGCAGAAATAATTGTGCATTCCTGTAGACCTTGTTTCATTGGAACAGCATTGGTGATTCACTTTTGTTACTTCATTTATGGTTCATTTTGCGAGTTTATTAACTGTCCTCATTCTACTGTGGTAAAAAAAAATTAATGTCAACTAGTAATCCGTATGTTGATTATCTTTTTGCATCGAAGCAAATTTATTGAGGACGGTAATATAAAGGCTTCTGATCTTTTTTGCATTAGAATACTTCTTCCCAATAGAGTACTTATTTTTACTGAATACAGTAGAATGTTGTTAATCTTCTGCTATTCTCTGCCACTGTATTTGATTCATTCTCTATGAGAGGAATGCTCTAACAACTACTTATTGTTTTGGGTTGCGTTATACTTAATCGCTCGTTGAATCCAGGATTGTTGCAAATGATGACGTTTCCATCAAGATTACGCACTGTGGAGTATGCTATGCTGATGTAGCCTGGACAAGGAACTTGCATAATGACGCCAGATACCCTGTTGTGCCCGGGTATGTAAGCCATTTTGGAATAATTTAGCGCCTCCGTGTTAGACTTTGCTTTTTTTTTTTGTCCCTTTTCTTAATTACTTATTTCTGTATATCTTGGTTGGTGAGAAGTCATGAGATTGTAGGAACAGTAAAAGAGGTCGGGCCAAATGTTCATCGCTTCAAAGTCGGGGATCATGTTGGAGTTGGAACTTATGTGAATTCATGCAGAGATTGTGAATATTGCAATGATGGGATGGAGATAAATTGTGTTAAAGGGTCAGTTTATACTTTCAATGGAGTGGACACAGACGGTACAGTCACAAAAGGCGGTTACTCTACCTCGATTGTAGTTCATGAAAGGTTGGTATTTTTTAAAAAATGTTTCTATCAAATTCATCTTATTGCTACAGAGCGTATTTAAAATGGACTCCGTCTTGTCTTGAAGATTCACTGCATTTATATTCAATTGTTGCATAATGTTTATGTTCCCTCATAAGAGAAACAGCAAATTTAGATGACTGTTACAATATTTGCAGCGTTGTGCCGGTTTTATTTCACTCATAAATCCTGTATTGCATAGCATGCATACCCTGATAGGCTGATACCCATCATCACAACTGTATAGTTTTTGTAAGATTATCAATGCTGAAATCCTTAGCCTTGCTGACAGCAAAGTCATTTCAGAATTTTTCAAGATATGTTGGGGAGTATAATCTAGAAATTTCAAAGATTTGTAAGCTCTTCTACTGTCTTCAATTTTTCTTCCGGTCATATAGGCAGTCCAATATAGTGTTCTAGCTCTCCTACAAACGTTTCATTTCAAAAAGATATAATAAATATTTAGCCTCGGCTTGATGCGTTCCTACCAAGAATTAGCAGCTTATTTAGTGTTGAAAAAAAGATCTGTATAGTGTGTTATTTTTATAATAAGAGTTGTCGTCGGTTTTGTATAATATATGGAAAACAACATAAAAGTAAAAAGTTTAGAAGGTAAAGGTAATACAACAGGAGATGGATCAATTAACTAGTATTGATTTGAATGATGTTGGAGTTGAATTGCTTCTTCTCGGAAAGTTAAATTCTTGGGAATTGAATTTGCAGGTACTGTTACAAGATTCCTGACAACCTTCCCTCACATTTAGCGGCACCCCTATTATGTGCTGGAATTACTGTTTATACGCCCATGATGCGCCATAACATGAACCAGCCTGGTAAAAGTCTTGGGGTGATTGGCCTTGGTGGCCTTGGGCATATGGCTATATTGTTTGGTAAGGCCTTTGGGTTAAATGTCACGGTCTTTAGCACAAGCATGTCGAAGAAAGACGAAGCCTTGAGTATACTAGGTGCTGACAACTTTGTACTTTCATCTGATGAGCAACAAATGAAGGTAAATATTTTCTTGTCCATTAACATTACAATAGGTTGCTCCGACTTGCCTGTTCCTGTATTAGTTCCGTTAATGGTTGAATGTTTGGTGCAGGCTCTAGCTAACTCACTCGACTTCATAGTAGACACTGCATCAGGAGATCACCCAATTGAGCCATACATGTGGCTTTTGAAGACACTTGGTGCTTATGCTCTGGTCGGTTTCCCTTCAGAAATAAAATTCAGTCCTGCCAGCATTTCATTAGGTACGTCTCCTAAATCAACTGATGTGATCAAAGAACTTAGTGTCTTTGTTTCTCGGAATTGGGTTCCAAGTATATGACCTTACTAGTTGTTCAAGTGTCAGACTCGGATAATTAAGAAGTATAAAGGGTCCGTACCTAATGACTAAAGAAGCGTCGAAACTATTCATTCCAATTAGTGCAGTGACTGATATGGATTCTGAAATTTTACAAAAATCTTGTATGAGAGGCCTGATAGTGCAAAACTGCATCCAAAAAGCACTATAAATTAATGAGAAATATTTAAGTATTCCGGTTGGTTTTATATGCGAAATTGTCTCATACAAAATCCTCAACGTTGAAAAATAGGGAACATATAATGCTGTGTTCGTCACTGTTATAGTATGAGAACCGATACCTAAATCTTTTGCAGGCATGAAAACGTTCTCCGGCAGCATAACTGGTGGTACCAAAACTACTCAAGAAATGTTGGAATTTTGTGCTGCTAACAAAATATATCCGAAGGTGGAAATTATTCCCATTCAGTATGCAAATGAAGCAATTGAAAGGCTTCTGAAGCGAGATGTCAAATACCGGTTTGTCATCGACATTGAGAACTCTCTTAATTGATATCCTCATTGGAAAGAAACCCATTATAAGCTAGACAACACCATAGGAAACTTATGTACATCAGAGGATTTACATTCTGTGTTCATTTTTGCGTTTGTATTGGTGTTTAATTGTTTATAGTCGGCCTGAGTACACATAAAGGCAGTCTCAAAACCGCCCATGATTGTTTTCTACTTCAAATTGCAAGAACTTTTCTTCCGAAAGGTTTCATTTTGTTCTCAATAGTGTGTAATAAAATTGTGTTGTATCTCCTTGTTTTACGGTTTTTCTTTCGAATAAATCCCTACTGTATATTCCTTCGATTTTACATTCATGCTCATACAATTCGCAATATACATTAGATGATTGTAAATAAACGTCTAGAATACGGAGTTGAACATGTATATTTATTAGTTATGTTCGGACCTACATGATTTAGTTATGGTGTTAAAAGTATTGGTTACCTCTTTGGAACACTTTCAACACAAATGTTATGTATTCATTGACTACTGCACTGTCAGTGGCTCATTAACCAAATTAATACGTTAGATGACCGAGTACAAAGAAACCGCGATAAAACGAGTGAATTAAAGCAATACTAGGCCTAAGTGTGTTAACGCGTGCTGCAGAGGGTTAAGAGAGTTTTGAGGGAAATTCATTTCTCTCATTTCTCAGGGATACAGGCTAGAGTTAAAGAGTGCAGGAACAAACTGCTGGAAACTAATTATTCAGGAAAGCCAGCTTATCTATCTATTGACCTATTGTGCAGTTAAAAAAGCTGAAGTAAGCGCTCTAGCACAAAGCTAAGATAACCCGTATTAACCAGGATGATTGCAGTTCAAGATATTTTTATAACAGGATAGCTGAACGAAAGCACCTTAATTATATTGAAAACTGTTGATCGTAGAGGGAAGCTTTGTTCTGATCAGGATGAAGTTGGTGAAATTCTTTCCGGGAACAAGTGTTGAGGACTAAGGTTCATGTAGCAAGTGTTTAGATGGGTTGGGATAACTGAAAGGCCTCTAAGACTGGTGTATATGAATTAAAGAGGCTAGCTAAAAGGGGTAGGAGAAATTCCTGGCAGGCTGATATGCAGAAATGTTGTATAAGTACTGCTCTTTATCTGATATGGGAAGAGAGCCAATACAAGACTGTTCTGTGACGCTATGCGTACTGCTGTAGAGTTTTTCAACAGCCGCTCCAATTTATAGGTAGTGTCAGAGTCCTAAGTCGTCATAAAGGTTGTGCTGAGTAAATCGTCAAAATTCGACGATTTTGTATACTTGAACAGGGTTCAGACACCAAAAAACTATTGATATTCTAACCCCTTAACTTTTGACAAAGTCCAGTTAAAAAGTTTCTAAAGACTAGGTGTACATGTCACCACTTACCTAGGCAATGTGGAATTTTTGACGATCCTATTAAAAAAATTCAACATTTCACATTTTGAATCTTTCTCTTCAAATTCAACTATAAATAGATTAGCAATTTATAATCAATGCACTGACAAAAAATTACAAAAAAAAAAAATTCAGGTTGGCTTCTATTCTTATGATCACAAATCATATTGATTTTGTTATGTTAATTGCTTCATATGTACTCTTAAAGTATCATATTATATATAGCACATGTATATTCGCCTTATTTATGTGCTTCTACGCGTTATTGTGACTTTGATACCATGCGATTTATTAGTTCAATATATGGTTTATCTGATCTTCTTGAGTTTTGGCTGATGTTTAAATTTTACCTGAATCCTGATACATGTACTGATACTGAACAGAATAGTTGAGCATGAGTTCCGAAACATCACCTGCAAACTGTATTGGATGGGCAGCCAGAGATCCATCTGGAGTTCTTTCACCTATTGAGTTTAGTCGAAGGTATGGTTATATACTGATAAACATGTGCATTCTCCATTTCTCCTATAGTCCTTTTTTTAATTAGAACAGCATTGGTAATTAACTGTAGTTGCTTCATAGGCGGTCCTGCTCGCAATTTTACTGTCCTCGGTTTCGTTTTATGGTCGAAGTTTTTGAGTTTAACCATTAGTCCATATGTCTACAAATAAACATTAAACTATATATAGTCCTTATTTTCATTGAATAGTTGTTAATTTTTCACTGTTCACTGTCACTGTATTTGATTTCTTCTCCAAAAGAAGAATACTCGAATAATTTTGCCCGTATTGAGTTGCATTATACTTAATCACTAGTCGTATCCAGAGCTCTTGCAGATGATGATGTTTCCATTAAGATTACTCACTGTGGAGTATGCTACGCTGATGTAGTCTGGACGAGGAACGTACATAAAGACTCCAAGTACCCTGTTGTGCCCGGGTATGTATGAATGTCATTTCAGAGTACTAATTTAAGTGCCCTTGCTGTTAGTCTTTCATCTTTTTTCTTTTTCAAAGTACTAATTTCAATATATGTTGGCTGTGTTAAGTCATGAGATTGTCGGAATAGTAAAAGAGGTCGGGACAAATGTTCATTGCTTCAAGCCAGGGGACCGTGTTGGAGTTGGAACTTTTGTGAATTCATGCCGAGATTGTGAATATTGCGATGAGGGGATGGAGGTCGGTTGTGTGAAAGGAGCAGTTTATACGTTCAATGGAGTGGACCCAGATGGTACTATCACGAAAGGAGGTTACTCTTCCTCCATTGTTGTTCATGTAAGGTTAGTAATTACTAGTATCAATTTGAATAATGTTTGAGTTGGATTGCTTCTACTCGGAACCAATAATTCTTGGGTACTGAATTAACAGGTACGTTTACAAGATCCCTGACAACCTTCCCCCACATTTAGCGGCACCCTTATTATGCGCTGGAATTACTGTTTATTCTCCCATGATGCGCCATAACATGAACCAGCCTGGTAAAAGTCTCGGTGTGATTGGCCTTGGTGGCCTTGGACATATGGCTGTATTGTTCGGTAAGGCCTTTGGGCTAAAAGTCACGGTGTTCAGCACAAGCGTGTCAAAGAAAGACGAAGCCTTGAATGTACTCGGTGCTGACAATTTTGTTCTTTCATCTGATGAACAACAAATGAAGGTAATGTTTCCTTATACTTGACTTTTCAATAGGTTACTCGGACTTGGATGTTGTTACACTTAAAAGAGTTTTGTTAGTTCTCGACAATGAATGGTTGAATGCTTGTTGCAGGCGTTAACGAATTCACTGGACTTCATAGTGGACACTGCATCAGGAGATCACCTAGTTGAGCCATACATGTGGCTTTTAAAGACGTTTGGCGCTTATGCTCTAGTCGGCGGCTTCCCTTCAGAAGTGAAATTCAGCACTGGCAGCCTCTTATTTGGTATGTCTTCTTATTCAACTGATATGGTACAAGTACATGACATAATTACGCGTTCAGGAGTCAGACTCGGATAATTAAAGTGTCCGCGCCCATGTATAAATGTGATTCCAATTTGTGAAATTGTTGATATGGATTTTGAACTGAACTGATACTACCAATCTCTTATTATAGGCATGAAAACGTTCTCCGGCAGCTTAACCGGTGGTACCAAAACTGCTCAAGAAATGTTGGAATTTTGCGCTGTTAATAAAATATATCCCAAGGTCGAAGTTATTCCTATTCAGTATGCAAATGAAGCAATTGAACGGCTCTTAAAGAGAGACGTCAAGTACCGGTTTGTCATTGACATTGCAAATTCTCTCAAATGATATCCTCGCGGAAAAAAATAAAAAATAAAAACATATTACGTCCCACAACATCATAGACAAATAATGTACCTTATGTTTACCACTTTCGTGTTTGTGCGGGGGTCGTAAACTCGTTACTCTCAAAACTGTCAACTTTTTTTTTTTTTTTTTTTTTTTTTTTTTTTTTTTTTTTTTTTTTTTGTAAAAGGAGGAGCTACAAAGACAATAAATTGTAGGGATTTGAACACAGGCAAAGCCAAAGCCGTGAGTTTTACTCATAATTTTACGAATTAAGTTAAATAACATCTACATTGTTGTAAACTCTCGTGATATGCAGCTGAACATGTAGGTCATATCATGTTTTTTATTTCTTTTGTCAAACGAGACACGATACTGTCATGTACTCACAATAAAGTAGGTTCGTGAGTGGTGAGACCTCTCATCTCTAAAATAAGTATTAGGAGTTTGATTTCCGTTTCTTACAAATGAAAAACCAAACTTAAGATGGATCTACCCATTCAATTACCTTCAGAATCCCGATTGAGTGATTTTCCCAGGCTCCTAACAATCAGAAAGCCATACTCCTAATCAACACAAAAAAAAATAGGGTCATGCACTCACGAGTCACGTCCATACCAAAAAAATTACAAATTCTTCAAACTGAAACTGGGCCGTATAGCCCAAATGATTAAAAGAAAAGCCCAAAAGTACCCAGCCTAATAACGACAGAGACGTTAATTAATCAAGAAATTAGGGTTTAAGACTTGTTAACACCAGTATTTATAACCCCACGCCTCTATTTCTCCTCAGTCCTCACTCATAATTTTCTCTGCGTCCCACCTCTTGATTTTTCTTCTTCACTTTCTTATGCTCTTAAAAATCGAAATGATTATCATTTGTACACATTTTAGAAAAGCCATTTTATTATATTGTTTTCATTTTTATTTGTTTTGTATGAAATAAAAGAGCAATGATGAGAACGAAGATTGTCATG
This sequence comes from Silene coronaria, assembly GCA_028566215.1. Classification (NCBI taxonomy): domain Eukaryota; kingdom Viridiplantae; phylum Streptophyta; class Magnoliopsida; order Caryophyllales; family Caryophyllaceae; genus Silene; species Silene coronaria. The sequence continues at coordinate 3,712 of JAOWBH010149151.1, read as the reverse complement.
CACCACTCTGATGTTTATAGATATGCTGATATATTCTCTTATACCCATTTTTTTTGAGCTCTTTTTCTTTTCTTCTATCAAATTCCTACGTTCTTGTCATTAATTTTTTGATAAAATAATCGATTTACAATATACCCGTGTGAGACCGCTTTACACAATCTCAATAAACTAATTGTTATGCTTCACAAATAAGTTGACTTACACAAGAATTTGTTTTATTTTTACCTAAAATAAATAAAATTATAGGAAACCAGATGATGCAATAATACTTGGATCGAACCACGATGCGGACCGTATTTCAAGTTTTTGCTTGTGGGGATTTTATTTTGGTTGCTGATTGAAGAGTTAAGACGATTAGCACCTAAGAGGGGAGGGATGAATTAGGTGTACCTTTTAAAACTTATGTTCAACTTGGTTATTTGATAACACAAGAACAAATAAGTACAAGACTTGAGAAACTTAATAGAATATGAGTTCACAAGCAAGTAACAGCAGGTCTGAGCAACCGTATGAGAAACTGTGGCACAGACAAGGCAGCGTGATAAACAGAAATAAAGAAGGTGATCAACGTAAAAGTAAATGAACAAACAAGACGATGTTTTTAAAAATTGGTTCAGCCTCTACCCGAGGCCTACGTCCAACCGTTATTTTATTGCTTGTTTAGAAATTTAATCAAACAACTAAACCTCTTACAATGAAAATAACTCTCCAACCAACCCTAGTTGCAACTCAAACTTAAAGCTACCCCGCTTCAAGAGTTTGTTTGTTCTATCTCACAGGTTTACAGAGTCTTACAATCACGAGATCAAGGAACATTCTCTTATGTTATAGTGAAGCGAACTGATACTTGGAGATTTACAGCTTTTTGAAAATAAACGAAGACTTTAAAACTGAAAACGTTTTGCAAATGCTTAAGGAGCGGAAGCTTTTCAATGCATAAGTATTGCAAAGTTTTCACAATTAATGCTCTAAAAAGTCTTAGAAATAAATGAGAGGAAAGAAGAGTATTTATAGAGGAGTTGGGGTGTAAAGGATTGAAACCTTAACACATTTACTTTTCTTTACTCACGGTTTAAAAAAATGTTCTTCTTTTGAATAATTGCTTTGAGAGGTATTCGGTTTTGTAGGCTCAAGACAAAAGATGATTTTACAATGTTGAGTGTTCAACACAAAAGTGTTATTGGAACTCAAAATATTTCCAAAAATAGAAAAGTAAGTATACTATTTTTGGACATAAAGCACGTTGAAAAAGGAATATCCTCATGGCATCTTTCTAGCAACAATCCTTCATTTAAATTCACAAATTGATATCTTTGCAAATCAGAAAATCTTTTGAAGTTTAAAAAAACTTTTGTTGACTTTTCAGAAATGAGTTTTTCTTTAAAACGTTTTTCCATATGGTAGTATTAGAAACCACAGTGCTAGGCATTGTTACATGGTTTTTGCCATCACTATAAGCAATTAAAAAATGTTGCATTACCTCACTTACAACATTTTGACTAAGGCATAAGGTAGTCTTGTCTTGGCTTTGTCTTGAGCATATCTTGATTCATCTTTGAAGGTTCCTTGATTGCTTTATATGCTATGAGAAATAACACTTAAGAGACAAACTAGTAAACATAAAAAAGAACTTGACATCGTCAACCAAGTGTGTTCTAACAAATTCCCCCTTTGATGATGGCAAGTTTTTAAACATGTGTTGTTTTCCCCCTATGCTCATGGTTAGTCGGTCTTTAGATTAATCAAGATAAAACATAATACAATTTATATAATCGAGGTGTAGAGGGTTTTCATGCTTGGTCTAAGTAGAGCTTTCAAACCATGGTAGCTAAGACATATTCATGGTAAACGTAAGCCAAAGAGTTAGAAAATAACACATAAGCACATAGTTTAACCATTTCCCCCTCTTGACATCATCAAGAGAGGACGAAGGATGTCCAAATCAGCACAAAATAACACTACATGCAAAGATTGTTCAAGAAAAAACATAAAAAGATTCATGAGTTGCAAAGAGAAGATAGTCATCAAGCCAAGGTTTGAAAAAGGGCATATTTGTAGGGTAAGAAGGCTCAATCATCATGGAAACTGCCATCAAGAGTTTGAACACGCTCCATGAGATCAGTGTTCATGGTTTTGAGTTCCACAATCTCTTCCCTGAATTTTTCATTATCATCTTGCATCCCAGCGATCATGGAAATGATTCGATCCAGCTTAGCGTTGACAGCACCCATATCCACAGTCCCTCCAACGGTTGCAACAGACTTCCTAACCAATTTCCCTTTGCTAATCATCATACCCATTTGAGATAGTAAACCCGTAGACATGACATCGCTCAATTTTTCAAAGCTGGGGCTACCTTTCATAATCAGCTTTTGCTTGGCAAAGATCATGGACAGCCACATGATATACGGAATGACAGTGTTCTTGTCAAATTTCCCTCTTTGGACTTCGGTGGCTATCTCAGAGATACGATGAAACATCAAGCATGGGAGATTAATGGGACGGTGTTTGATGATGTGATGGGTGAGGAGCATATCAAGAAGAGATAGGCGACCTCGGTTGTTATTGTTTTGGACAAGGCAACGAAGAATGAGGTTGAAAACCAAATGGTGGTTAGCACGAAGTTCATGGTCATAGATGTTTGTGGGCCCAACTTCATTATTGTGACGAAGAAGCTTGACTACATCACTGGACATGACCTCATCAATCTCGCCCCAATCTCTTTTGGGAAAGGTGGTAAGGCCAACAGGTTCGACCTCAAGGTAGTTTGCAACTTGGGTTGTGTTAAGGACAAATGGTTTGTTATTGATAATGGCTAAAAGAGACTCTGATGCAACATCCACCTTGACTGTGGCATAAAACTGAAAAATTTCTGACAAATACACAGGGCTGTACTTATCTAGAAGACCAAACCAACCTTGACCAAACATAGCTTCTTTGAAGAATTTAAAAGCAGGAGATGAGTCATACCAAGTCCTGGGGTAGCGACGCCCGGTATGGAAGCCACATGCAATTATCCCACGACAAATTTTGAGAGTGGAGGCAGGAAGGTCAGCATTTTTTAAGTGCTCCAGCATTTGATTCTTGTAAGAATCTCCAAAGAGGGTGACATCTGGTTCGTCATTTCCCTCAACCTCATCATCTTCATCAGGTTCTTCCTCACACTTCTCCCTTTTTCGGAGGTATCCGGTTTTTCGTGGGGCTTTTGAGGAGGAACCTTTCTTTGGGTGGTTTTGGATTTGGAAGGAGGTGATTTTGGGACATCATCAAGGTCATCCTCAAAGAGTTCGGTGGTTTTCCTTTTGGCTTTTGTTTTGGGTGAGATTTTGAGTGATGGTTCAGGATTTTCAGCAAACACTTGATCGACATTTTCAGAAGTGTTTCCAACATTTTCATTTGCGATATCACAGCATTTATCAATGTCGCATATATCGGACTTTTCCTTTTCCTTGATCCTTCCCACATTTTCTTACTCATTTTTGTTTTTCTTTTTCTGTTTCTTTTTGTTTTTCTTCTTCTTTTTCTCCTTCTTTTTCTCCTTCTTTTTCTTCTTGTTCAGGCATTTATGATGTGGTGTTTTTCTCGGTTGGTTGTTCTTTTTCAAGTGTTTCTAGTTGCGGATCTTTTTTGGTCTCCTTTTCCTTGTTTGATTTTTGTGCAGAGACTTCAGTTTCGAGTGAAGCATTCTTAGTTGGCTCGTCTTCTTCTGTAT
>JAOWBH010149140.1:0-12365 GCA_028566215.1 Silene coronaria | reverse complement strand
TGTGGGTTTTTTTTTTTTTTTTTTTTTTTTTTTTCTCTAAAACCTGACTTGTTTATGGTAATCTTCATTGTTGAACCCAAAACTACCGTTATCGCCCAAATCAGATAAAATTTAGACTTCATGACATAGCCATCATCATCACAATTTTCTCTTCTCTGCCAAGTTTCATTCTTTCCAGAGCAAACTTGTTCATGTTAGTCATTGCTGTTACAAAAAAAGGAGCAATTTTACCTCTAAGAAGCAGTAAGAATGAGTATTTACCGTTGGAATCAACCACAGGCACAAGGTGTGGGGAACTTAACGGTCCAACACGTCTATCCCAAAGAACATCTCCAGTCAAAACATCCAAGGCAATTACAAAAGCCTTACTAGGGATTGTAACATACATGATGTCATTGTTACCAGGAGTTGCTTTGAATTCTTTCCCAAATGAACGTAGACTTTGAACCCATTTCAAATGAGGACGTCGAGCTGATATCGAATACAGTTCTCCTTGATTATTTGAAATCTACGACAACATAACTCCAATGTTTAAGGTAATTATCCTGTCTATGTAAAAAGTGGTCGAAAAATTGCCATCTTATGCTAGTGTAGAAAGTATAGATAGATCGTTTCCATACAACTAGACCTGCTAAAACTAACCCCACATGAGTAAACTGTCTCGAGTTAGACTCGGAATTTCAATCAGACCCGTAACTGGTCTAAACTTTGAGACCTTTGTTGGATATAATATTGAAACTCATCCACTCAAAGTCATTTAACCAAAAGATGACTCGATCCAAAATGACTCAAATTGACACGAATAGAACTCGTAACTGTCCCGATCTTTGTTGGACCTGAAAAGACCTTGACCTATGACCCAATTTGACCCAAAGTGACTCATAGAAATTACTCCTAAGTTTATCTATGTAATTAAAACAAACAATAACTGGGCAGAAGCGAAGAAACAATCCGAGACATACATATATGCTAGTATCACATGGATCAATTACTGGAGCAGAATTGAAGAAACAATCTGAGACATTTGCCTTGCAACCTTGAGAAAACCCTGACTGATTAATCATTGGCACAGTAGTCCAACGCAAACGCCCTCCAAATGAGTAAGCAAAGACCCCATTATCTTTGCTAGTAATGTAGACAGAAGACATTAGCATACTTGCAGTTATTCCAATGATTTCTTCTGATTTTGCCTTTGATGATTCATTACCAAAGAAAAGTTCAACCTTCGGTTCACCCATTTCTGTGCTCCAAGAGCTAATCCTAAGCACTTTATTTTCTGCAACAATGTACACCTGCATAATTGGGAGATACCTGAGTAATACGGTCATAGTATGATAAATAGAGATTTTAAGTTGAAAATGGGAAGGCTTAACCCAAAATCAGATTAATAACCTCGTCATATCATAAGGCTCTCTTACTCAAGTTGTTGCCTAAGCGGCTATGTCTATTATTTACTAGACTATAAAAGCCCCTGTATCGCTGATAACTACTATCCCGATAATTTATCACTTTGCCATTCATTCTCATGCTAAACCTACAAAAATACCCCTGTAACTCAAACGCTTGCCCCTCCATAAGAAGGCAAGGCGTTGGATATGCAGTCTTACCCCTGCATTTATATTAATTGATTGCAACCTCGAGTTATAAAAACCACAAACAATTTGTTGAGTCACGTAGTTTTATTTCATCATATTCAGAAAAGCGAAAATGACAGACCTTGCTTGTACCACCATAAACAGGAGGAATGCTTCCATTACAAGTATAATTCAAATGAATGTTGAATAGCATAGAGCCATTAGTTTTGAAAGCATATAGAAATTTCTGAGAACAAGCATAAATAATTCCATCATCTCCTGTCAGAGGTTTCCCAAGCGTGTAAGCCCCGATTCTTAAGGGTTCAGCTGCATCGAATTAACATTCGTCAGAACCTCATTTGCAAATTACAAAACTTGCGCCACATATAGTAGGTAATGTAGTGTAGTTGAACAATAGTACGCCTTCAAATAGAGTAACAAAACAAACTGAAAGTCAAGAATGTTGCATTGAGGCTTTCTTACCTTGGAGGAAACCAGACAAAAGTAACAGGATATAACATATGAGTGCGAAAATCCAGCAATAGCCTACCCTGAATGAAACAAAAAAACACTGAAATGTTTGTTAAAATATGAATAAGTACTCGGACTCTTGATATTCCCTCGTGTACCCGTGTCAGACACTCATTGTTAATCACAGAAAGCATTTCTAGTAAGCATGCATAGTACTTCGATATGGCCTACATTTCGTAATTGAGAAGACCATTTTCAAATTTAAGCCTTAACTAATAACTACGTACTGTACTAGTAGGAAAGATACCTACCTTGATCCCATTGTTGATAATAATCTTTTATTGTTTTGATACACAATGATTGTTATCCCTGATATGATCTTCTTCCGACTTGTTTTTTAATGCAAATTTAGAAACCAACTTTAGTTTGCTGCCTTCTTTCACTTTTGTTTTGCCGTTCACACTTTTTTATGTGTAAACTGTCAAGTATCAAATCAAACAATCAATCTAACCGCCAATTTCTGTTTCCCCAAACACATAGTTTACCCTTTCCTCTTTTGAGTGTTTTACTCGATAATTTATACAGTACTTTTTTATTTTTTGTGTCTACTTTTATCTATCTATCTATCTATCTATCTATCTATAATTAAAACATCAAGTTTTATTGCTATAAATAAAAAGACTATACTTCATTGTCTATAAATAAAAAGACTATATTATGTGTACAAATAAAAAGAAATATTTAGTTATAATAAAAAAATATTCATTTATGATATTTATCTCCAGCGTATATAAATAAAAGATAGCAACTTTTCGAGCGTTATCATTGACTAATACTGTTGAGTTTATAGATTCGGTACTTAAGAGGGGGAGGGGGTGAATTACATACTCAATTAAAAATTTAATCCGAAAAATAGTTTAACTGCAGATTCTGATCCAGTACACAGACGTTTTAAACAGATCAACAGACTGTTCAAACAATACGAAATTCGATGTACTGTGAAATCAGATACGAAACTAAATGAAGAACAATAAAAAGGATGGCAAAAATGACAAGGCACGAGACACAAGATTTTTAACGTGGTTCGACATACTCTCTAAAGGTCTACGTCTACCCTACCACTCTTATTAATATTTCAAATATAACCAAACTCGATTACAATGAAATATTCCCCACGATCAACCCGATCGTGCAATCCCGAGTACAACCCGTACCCCAAAAACACTCTCTCACAAAAATGAAAAATTACAATTCAAATCTTCTCCTTATATGGTTCAATCAAGATGGAACAATGGAGAATAAAAATGCCCTAATGAGTAAAACCTGTATACTTCAAATGAACAATCCTAAGAGCATGGCTTAAGAATAAGAATGAAAATCTCAAACTGATTTTCTGCAAAATAAACCTTTTTAAAAACACACGAAGAAGAGCAAGTCAACCTTTTTGAAATATATGTGTATATCGTGTGAATCCCCCACCGTACCAAGAGAAATAATAAGCTACATGTATGCACGGCTAAAGTTGACTAAAAGACTTAGTTTTGGTAACAAAATATTTCCCCAACTTATTGCCTAGCTTTTAGGAATATTTTTGTTAGCCAAGTAAAAAATGATTATTCCAAATCTCACGAAGAAAAATGGAAGGCACAAATTTTGACAAAAGTATTACGGCAGTTTGTATGATAAGAAAAATATCAACTTTAAAAAACTTTTTGTCAAATAAAATAATAAGTCATAATCTATTGGACCGAACTTAGAAAGTAAATACAAGCCTTATACCCTTACATCTTTTCTATGACGAACTAAGGCGAGACGATCGATCCAACTTTCATCCGAGCTAACTCAACAACCTGTAAACCTGTCACTCAACATCTAGCATTGTTTATAAGATACGAGGGACAATAAAAATAACGTATTTGTCATCATCAACAGAAATTAGCCCAACAAATTCCCCCTTTGATGATGGCAAGTCCGAATTTTCAAAACATATTCCCCCTCAACATAATAGCACAATTCAAAAGCAAAATGAAGATAAAGATAAAATTTACATACAATAGAAAAGATCAGCACAAAATATAAACCATGGTTACGAGAATTCTAATAAGAGAAAATTACCATAAACATAAGGTCTAACAATTAGTAACTACCTAGTCTGATGTGTCCCAAAATTTTTCCCCCTCTTGACATCATCAAAAGGAGAGGGAAAGCAAAATAAGATGGCGCATCATTCATGGTTAACCACACTAAGCAACAGCTACCAAACACAGTCGATAAACACCATCATAACGAGAAAACAACCAACCATAAGAGTATTTAAATATTACACAACCAACAAATTATGATTTGTTAAGGGAGGGGATGTGGGCAATAAGCTGGGAAACAAAGTCTGGAAGGGAGGAAAGAGGGAAAAGGGCAGTTTTGAGATCCGCTAGCTCCTGAGCAACCTTGTCCAAGCCATCAACCATGGTAGCAGATAGAGCATCCAACTGAGAGCCAACTGAACTTCCGGAACCAGTACTTGCACTCGCATAACCTTGCCCACGCAGACCAACCAGTTTATCTTTATGAATTCTCAAATGCATCTGCCCCAGCAACCCGTCCTTCATACAATCAACCATGGACACACACAGACTGTCTTCACTGAGCACCCTTTTCTGCCAAAGAACATGAGACAACCACATACCATATGGAAGCTCTCCCCCTGAACTTCAGAAGCCACTTCCTTGATATAATAGAACACAATAGATGCCAAATTAACTGGTTTGTTCGTCATGAGGTGAAAAATAAGCAACAAATCAGGAATGGTACAATAACCCCTAGACCCACCTCTCGGAGTAATGGTTCTCCTAACACAGTTGAATAAAAACTGATGGGGCCCGTCCAAAATATTAGGGTTAATTTTGGTTTCCAACTCAGCATTTTGATCAAAATAACGAAGGACAGTAAGGGCACCCGCATCATCAGCGGTGGCCATGAATTAGAATCAGTTAATTCAAATCTCACACAAGGAATATCAAACATCTCAGCAAATTCATCCGTTTTTAAGACAAAAGCTTTGCCATTTACAACAACAGATAACAGGTCACAAGAGGTATTAACCGTAACAGACTGGTAAAACTGCAGAATTTCCGGAATGAACACCAAAGATTTGACAGTAAACAAGTGCACCCAGTGTTGAGCCTCAAGAATGTCAAGAAAAAAAGCAAAAGCAGGTTTGGAGTCTAACCATTTGCACGGATAAAACCGACCCGGAAGGATGGAGTGGTCACAGAGCTTGATACAAATATTAAGGGCAGTTTCAGATAAAGCTAAAGACTGGAGACGGTCAATTACCTTATCTTTATCAACAACGGTAGTGAGAGCCGCCTTAGAAATAGGCTCTCCATCTTCCTCATCTGCAGTAATCTCATGGGCACACTTTCTTTTGAGAGTCCGAACCTTCCCCTTTGATTTAGAACCAGCTTCCGAAATGACAACATTATTAGAATCCACATTATCATCAAACCCATCAACATCCTCAGGCACCAAAATCTCCTTCCCTTTACCCGAGACAGACGATAATTTATTTGGCTGCTCCTCAACCTTCGAGGGTTCCGAAATGACCACCCTTTTTTGTAACTTCCTACCACGTTTAGTAGCGAGTTTGGATGTGGAGTCAAGCTGGTGGTCATCAGTCAACAGCTCCTCAGATCGAGGCTCCTCGGTCACCATAATAGGCGGTTCAGACGAAGTTGCATGAAGAGATTTGGAGCGAGTATGTAACACCCTTGGTTTTCGTCAAAAATTAAAATTACATTTACAAATATAAGTCACCGAAAGACAAGGATATTATAATCAATATACAAAGTCTCTTATTACAAAATGTTCAATAAAAGAAATTTATACAAACTCAAAAATAAAACTTTTATTCTTTACTAGGCATTTTTTATATGCCCGGCTCGCCACTGCGGGTTATGAGCCAAACTTCTTTACTAGGCATTTTTATATGCCCGGCTCGCCACAGCGGGTTATGAGCCAAACTTCGTTACTAGGCAATTTCTATATGCCCGGCTCGCCATTGCGGGTTATGAGCCAAACTATAATTTTCTTCTTCTTGTCTTGTGACTTTGTACTTTAGCGGATATGCTAAATAAATTATAAAATTCCGAAATAAACCTGGATCGTCATATTACAAATAAAATAGTATAATGCTTCAAAAATATCCAACCACATATTCTAACACAAATCATGGAATTTCGTAAACATTAACCTGAAACAAAGGATTATTCAATTATAATCCATAAGCCATAAATATTGGTCTTTCATTCATGATCATCACTCTCTACCATTCGTAATCGACCTATAATAAAACAATTCTCAATCTCATTACTACCTCGTCTCAAGTATACCACACATTACCTAGCATCCCAAAATAATCTATATATGTCAATATATACCGTCTCAACTATAAAAGATACTAATTAGTATCCCAAATGATCCATACATGTCAGTATACACCGTCTCAATCATCTCCAAATATCAGTATACACCGTCTCAACTATACAAATGACTAATTAGCCTCCAAAATGATCCATATATATCAGTATACTCCGTCTCAAATATAGTACATACTAACCAACATTCAAAATAAACATATTTTACAATTAATATCGAGCAACCCGTCATCATTACCTTTATCCGAGCGAATTAGTCCTCTATGACGTACAAATCTTCTACCAGACCGTCCATCTTAGCACCTACAACCGTCTTACAATAAATAAGGCTGGAAAATTATATATTGGGTATGTAAAAAAATGTAACTAAAATGAATTTTACTTACAGTGGATTGACGGGAATGATGAGAGGAGCGCTATAGAACGAAAGTTGTCGAAAACGAATGAAAACGAAGGACCGGAAATTAAATTAACTGAAGGAAACTGAAAAAGGTAAAGTAACAGAACAATGAAGAAAGAAGAAGGATGAGCGAGAATTTGTAATAATTATGAGGGAGCAGTTTGCCTGCTAGCTATTTATTATACGTACGTTTCTTCATTGTTAAGAAATCTAACTAATTTCAAAAATTGTCTCGAGTTAAAATAAACCGATTTAAGTAAAAATCTCAGAAATGAAAGAGAATCAATAATTATTAAATTTACTGAGTAAAATAAAAATAAACTTAGCTTGTTAACGGAAATAATTCGATATTATCTCGAATCGGAATTATTAGCGATTTTTATCAAATTAGCGGATTTTAACGAAAATTTGCTAATTTAACGATATAACTCAAAATAGCTAATTGGATGACTTTTTACCAAATCCGTCTTGAGTCCACTAAGGATCGGCTTTTATAAAGGACTCGTAAAAGAAGCGAAAAATCGTTAAATGATGCAATTAAATCCAAAATAGTAATTAAAAGATTCTTATCTAACTTAATAAAATACGGGGTGTTACACCTAATCCCGCCCGCCTCGATAGCGGCCTCTACTAATGATTGGGAAGTTCATTAATATTTGATATATCGTCGGTTAAATACATGCTATGCAACAAACAATAGATTAAACATGTGAATCTATTTATACTACGTCGATGAATTAACAAATAGAAATTAATGGTCAAAGTAGAGATTAGAATAATTACATGTGATAACCAATAATTAAAGTGTGAATAAGTATTTACGTCATAAAGATGCCAAAAAAGGGGTTTCGAAAAGAATAAATGAATAAATGAATAAAATAAATAGATAAATTAATGAAATAACTAAAAGAAATAAAAGAATGAAATAAGACATAAAACTAAGTGTTATTAGCATGTATTAGTTAATTAAATATAAGATAGTACCATTTAAATCGAGCAATTTAGAGTTCAGAGGCAGAAATCAGCCCAGAACAGGCGCAGCCAGTGGTGCGTCCTCTGGAAGAGGCGCAACCACTAATGCGTCTGTTCTTGGGTTGGGTTCTAACTGTGAAAGCCAGAATCGCAATCCGTTATGTTCGTTAGGTTAATTTAAATTGATTAATCGCAACTAGCAGTCAAAGGAAGTGTTTTAGCATGTTATTACATGAGAAAATATCTACAATGATCATGAATACTAATTATGAACGATATATGACGAATTAGAAAGGCGGAAATTGTCGAATTATACAAAATATACAAACTACGAATCAAAATTAACTACGAACAAATTAAAAAAATGAATTAAGACTTTAAAGAATGAAAATAATATTTAAAGAACCTATACGACAATGTGCTTGAAGAAATTCGATATTGAAAATCGAACAATTCGATCCCGGAATCGATGAGTTGACGAAATTCGAGCAATATTGATTTATTGACGATTTAGGTCGAAAGGATTTGAATAAATTAAATTTATTGGTAAAAAATAAGGAAATGATGAAGAAAATGAAAGAAATAAGATAAAACACCAGAAAATACCGAGGATTAAGAAGGAAACCAGAGACCAGGCAGCCTCTGGAAGAGGTGCAGCCGATGCTGCGTTTCTTCTAGAAGGCGCATCCCTTGGTGCGTCTTCTCTCTAGTGGGTATCGCTGCTAGTTTCGTAAAAGATTGATTTTTAAACTATTTCGAATGATAAAAAAGGGCTTATTTGGCATCTTTACGGCGTAAACAACAAAATACAACATTAAAGTTACAAGTTTTTGAAAATTGAGATTTACAACCTCTGACTTACATGTTGATGGCACGAGTTTAAACTTAAAAAAACGTCTTTAGTGGTAACTCAAGTTAATATGAGATTGAAAGTGCCTTTGCTTCGCAAAGAAAGATTAATTAATTATAGTCGGTGTGTAGTTGGTCAAATTGGTCGGTCAAATGAAAAATCGTGGCCGTACTTGAAATGATTCAAGCTAACGTGGTCGAATAGATCAAGCACGTTATGTCAAAGCGCAAGAGCGTAAGTCTAGAATGCAAAGAGGGAGAATAGAAAGGGAGGACACTCGCGTGAAGAGTACGAGGTATGAAGCCCTCTATTTATTATAATCACGAGGTAGGGTTTTGGAAGTCTGGAAACTGATGGAAACAGCCTAGGGAAGAGGCCCATCCTAAGCTGCGTCTTGAAAAAGAGTCGCTGCCCCTGCTGCGTTCTTTCCCCAGTGGTATCTTGTTCAGCAAGCAAGATCTTTGCGGTTGGATTATGGAAATAGGAAGATAATGGCTTCCGTATTCCGCAAGGTGTTATATTTGGATGAGATATTTAATATTAAAATATTATTTGGCGATGGGCATTCTAGAAACTTCCAGAACGGGTTTAAACGGTATCAGAAAATGAAGACGGTTTTTGACCCTTACTCAAAATAGACTTTAATTACTGTAAAAACGACCGTATCGGCGCGTTGATGACGTCCAAGGGGTTGACACAATTGTTTGAGCTGACGAAGATTTCATTAAATGTCATAAAATCATGCCAGATATTAAACATGCGGCCCAATCATCATTGGGTAGATTGCGGGAGGTGCAGAGCGAGGTGTCTACACATTCAGCTCAATCGATTAAGCAAGCCACTCGACCGAGTCAGGGATACTATCTGGTTCTATTTGGTTGATGATGACATGCCGATTTAATTTGTTTCTAAGTGAATCATTTCAGGAATGCAAGTACTCCCTTAAGCAAGATTTAATCAAAGTGAAGTGTTGATAATTTCTGCCCAAGAAATCGAGTCGAGTTGTAATGTGTTACTAATGTAAAGGTTAAGGAGTATAGTACTTGCAGCAGTTCAAGTAACAGTCGTTCATGTGTGAGTTACAGTGAACACGATTGTTGCAAAAGTCTGAATCACTTGAAGAATAAATGTTTTAATTTTAAATATTCGTAATTTAGAAAATGCCTCTCATTTCAGAAGACCTTTCTCAGATTATTTTTAAAATGATAAAGATTAATTTAAGAAAGAAAATGCCATTTAAATATCCTAAAGGTTTATCTCTAAAATAGCGAAAGACCTCCCATTGCTTAATGAAAGCAAACCTTGTTTTTTTTCCAAAAATGGTTTTTCAAGGGTTGTCCTCTTTTGCTTGGTTTACATGCTATATTTTAGAAAACAAACATTTCTGGGATCTTTACAAGGCTTTTCTTATTCCACTTTTGAGGATTGCCTAGTTTATGCAAATTTTGAAAGGTTAAATATTTTTGTCACATGCTAAAAGGTTTGACCTCTAAAACCCTAATTTTCAAAGCACTTGCATCCTCTACAAAAGAAGAACACTTCTTCATTCAAAAGTTAAGACTTTTCTGAGAAAAAATTGTGTTTTGCAAAAATCATTTAAGAGTTTTAAGTTTTTCAAAATCTTTGCAAAATCATTTCATGTCTTCAAGTGATACAGTCTGTCTTACTATTGCATTAGGTGTTATATTCTCTTATCTAGAATTGTTTGATCCAATACGCTTGCCTCTTAAATTCTTTTGAGAATAAGTTAGAGGAAATATTGATCTTGTAAACATTCTAAGATAGAGTGTCAAGTTTCTAGACGGAGTAGTCTTAGAACTCAAGTCGCAACCGGAGTAGGTTGTTGGTCCTTTTATTGTAAGGATTGTTAAGTAGTCGGAGTAGATCACTTAATCAAGAATCAATAAAGGAAGATTGGACATAGGACCTTAGATTGTTGGCCGAACCAATTCAAAATCGCTTTGTTGATCTTTGTTCTACTTTTTTTCGCTGCAATTTACTTAATTGTTCATTTCATTCAATCAAAGCAACAGTCCTGAATACTGTCAGCTTTGTTCTATAGCATTAACTTCATGTGCTAAGACGAACACATAACAGTCAGATCAACTATCGCATACAGTTTACAGCAACTCTTGAAACGAATTGTTACATCTTTGATAGTCTAATTTATTTGATGTATCTCTTTTGTTAACTACATTCTCTATCAATTTTATTTAAGTCAATAAAGATTAAGTTGAAATTTTTAAAAAGGTACCTAATTCATCCCCTCCACCTCTTAAGTACTTGGAATTCAAACTCTTCTATTGGTATCAGATCCTTATGCTCATAATCAAAGTTAATCGCTATTGAATTTGATTCTTGGGATATGGATTCCGCAAAACACTCTAAGATCCTGGTCTTTACCGGCGAGAATTTTAGATGGTGGAAGATCAAAATGGAGCACTATATCAAGAGTATTCATTATGAATGTTGGAAAATCATTAAGGATGAACCTCTCGTCATTGAAGAAACCGATATCCTAACGGGTTTTTCTAAAGTCAAGGCCGAAAAGGATTATAATGAAAACGATTTCAAAATGGCCTAGAAAACTTCAAAAGCAATATCGATTCTTCAACGATATGTTGGTGATAGTGAAGTGAGTCGAATCTCCAGATGTCCTATGGCTAAACTAATTTGGGATTCCCTTGTACTTGCTCATGAAGGGGCATCTCAAGTTAGTAAACACCGTATTGACTTTCTCATGCAACAATATGAGATGTTTCACATGTCAAAGAACGAGTCCATAAATAGCTTGTCATCTCATTTCTCGTGTGTTATTAATGAACTTAAGAGTCTAGGAAGAAATTTCGAGTCCGAGGACATTGTTCGAAAAGTTCTTCGTAATCTTACCGATATGTGGCAACCAAAGGTCACTGCTGTCGAAGAAGCTAAGGATTTATCCATCTTAACCCTTCATGAACTAATGGGTCAATAATGGCCCATGAGTGAAATCTCACAAGGCGTTCTAGTGAAACCTTAAAGGGAAAGGGTCTAGCTCTAATAACCGCCTCAAGTGATGAGGAAGGTGAAGAGGAAGTTGAATTTTCTATGTTCTCAAGGAACTTAGTAGGTTTGGTAAATGGCCAATGAAATAGAAAGTTCAAAAATAAATTCACCAAGAAGCGATTTCCTATGAAGAGATTTACCACCACTATTTAATGCTTTATGTGTGGTGATAAAAATCACCAAATTAAAGAATGCCCAATGTGGGGGGAAATCAAATCTAAGGACAAATGTGACAAGGCCAAACAAGAGTATAAGCATGAGATCATGTCCGCTATTTGGGGAATGTCCGACTCCGAGGAAGATGAACCCATCGAGGAGAAATTGGAGGCTAAGATGTGTATCTCAAGACATAACAAATGCACAACATCTAGATCATCCAAAGTTGAACGTCTTACGTCTTATGGCTCACCCTAATGATTCTGACTCTGATTACGACGATGAGGTAAAACATTTAATAGTCAAGGTTAGGAATGTTGGAGTATGTGTCCTCAACAATAGTGCGATCACATGTTTAAATCTCATAATAAGAATAAGTAAGAGATGATTCAATTATGTAGTCAACTGATCAACATTAATCGTTAATGATTGGCTAACTAGAGTTTGACAATACTGTCGTTTGA
>JAOWBH010149129.1:0-12365 GCA_028566215.1 Silene coronaria | reverse complement strand
GTATCGTAAAATTTAGAACAGTAATGGGTTTTGGGTTGGATTAGGAGGACCGATACCCGGATCCGCCTAATCCAACCCTAAACTCTTTTCCTTATTATCATTCGAACGACCCCAAGATCAAAAGACACCCTAGAAAGGAATAGTGAACCCTTTTTAGGGGCCGAGTTTTAAACTATGGGACGGGTATCCTAAAGCTTAGAATGGGAAAAGGTTTAGGGTTGGATTAGGCTTACCGCTACGACAAAAAAAAGACAAAATTATGCAGATTTTTTTACTTGAATTACTTTGATCAACAGCTTCATCAATCTTGATTGCAGTTGTTGACTTTGGTGGAAAGTAAACCTTGACTGACTTAACTTCTTTTACCGGTGGTTTTCTCTTGACTGAAACCGACTTTCGCTCCATATCTTTCAATGATTTTAGTGATATTTTAAGACAGTTCAAACGCAAACTGTTGTAAAAATCACATGTTTATAATGAAGATATATTTCAACATTTTGCAGTCAATTCTATTAGATTTGGAAACATTTTGAGACAATGAACTATTGCAAAGTAGGTAAGAACATAACACAAGTTGAAGAATAAGGAGTAAGAGAAATTAGGCAGCCCGGCAGCAATTTAAAAGTAGAATATTGGAACAAAACTAATTGAAATAAGAAAACAAAAGAACATTGGCCAAAAATATCAAACCAACATTACATAACAACTTCTGTTATCCAAAATGTTAAACCAACATTACATAACAACTTCTCTTATCCAAAATCTCAAACCAAAATTACATAATTATTAAGAAAGCCTTACAAAAGGAACGTTTAAAAGTTAACGTTCAAAGCCCTTAGTTCCAACACAGTACATTGGTCTAAAAGTTGTACAAACTACCACTTGTGCTATACCTACATCAAATCAACTACTTCAACATAATAGAAAGTTCAACGAGCAAGTAAGGGTGCTGTAATTTCTTTCGCTGCTTGATGTGTAGGGTTGGCATATCCCGCATCATCTCATTTACTTGTTTGATTTGAGTATCATTAAGTGCATTAAGATGTGCGCATTGCAAAACATTTTTTCGTTGGTGAAAATGCATGATAAATATGGCTGCCTTGTTATCCGTCAAAAAGCACTTGTGTCTTTGGGAAATTAGGCTACCATTCCTATGCATTATCCTTACATCATTGATATCAGTGACACGTATAGTTCGCGAGTATGCCAACAGAACACGAGGTGAATTCAAATAGAAATGAAACAGCTGAGCCCAATATTTACAAACAATGGCCATGTTTGCCTTATCCGAACAACTACCAAGACGGTGGAAGATTATTGAAATGAGATCTTGATCATTAAAAACATCATATTGGGATTGATTGCAATTGTCATTGACCTCAACTTCTTTATATTGACCAAATCAACCTATAGCATCTTTTTTTGCTTGGACATAGTTCGTAATGAAGAGTTCTTTATCTACATCCTCAATATTGACTACCCAGCCTTTGCATCAATTTTCCATATTTTTCTGTATGGATAATGGTAAAGATAAAGATTTTAAAACAATGGAAATCTGTAAGTATACTTGACTCAGTAGAAAATTTATCAACCTTAGTAGCTTAAAACACAGAGCATATACAACTAAATTTGCATTGTTTAAACTTGAAATGTAAACAAATTCAGCAGCAAATTGACAAAATCCAACTTAGTTAACGATGAAACATCAAATTTCAACACATAAAAGTGAGGTAATCAAAACTTCAACAATTTCCGAGTGTAAGACTCATGAGCAACAACTAAATTGTAAACAAAAATTTATAAAATAAATGATCAAAAGAGTTCGTAATGGGATGAGAAGTTGTATAATGGAAACAACGAGTTTTTGTCTGTGATTTCCGCTGCAAGCACTTTTTGCGCGACGACCTGAGAAGTTTACATTGAAGAATTTAGCAATAATCGACCCGTAGTGACAAGTTATATGATCGACAAAGCGAAATAAAGCATTTTCGAAGGTTGAAGATGAAAAGTAACAACGAGATGACAAATTAGGGTTAGATTATCGCTTAACTGTAACTGAACTAAAATTCCACATAGGTTGAAGAATAAGACTACAAATCTAAGAATTCGTCATAGAAGAACAATGAATGAGCTTAATTAGGGAAATTAATGGAAATTAGGGTTAATAGCTGGACACAAATTGATGAATCTCAGCAAAAAAAAAATACATGAATGGACATATTAGAGTAGAATCGTCATTAACTTGAGAAGCATAATACCTTAATTTGAAGGAATAAAACTGATTAATGGTGGTTGAACCGAATTACAGGACCGAAAATGCTGGTGATGATTGAGTTGAATACACAGAAGTGTCGGTAAATATGATGAGGTAAAACGATGAAGGTATAAGAGTGATGATCGGAGAGGATGATCGGAGAAGATGATCGAAGAAGATGATGGTCGAAGAGAGAGAGAAAGAGAGATGAGTGAGAACGAGAAAATGGGAAAGTGAATGAGATTGGACGGTTTGGGGGGGTGCAACGGGTTACAAAGTTGACGCTATTCATCTCATCATATCACCGTCAATTTTAAGTTGATCTAAGGGCTGTAAGGAGTTCCCATGGTTCTCTACAAAGTCACCACATTATGATCGACGCAACGAATGATGAAATCCCAACACTGAATGCTAATCCTTGCTTAAGTGATGATTAGAGTGATTAGGGAGGGGATTATGAAATTGATTAGGGTTCTGAAATGATTTGATGCCGAATGAACTAATTTTTAATAACCTCTTAATCACACTAATCAAATCGCTCGGATTAAGATAAACAGACCGACACTCGGCCGAGTACTACCGTACTCGGGCAAGTGCAGCCTATTCGGTTGAGTACCTCAAGTAATCGATAGAGTAAACACCCTCCAGTAGTCAACTAACATTACTCGACCACCATACTCGGTCGAGTGCACCCCACTCGACTGAGTACTCTAGAAAAGAAGTACGGAGTATCTCATTATGTTTTAGGTTGATTTTAGAACTTTGATTATTAAATAAAGATTTGGTTAGTTCCCTTGATGAGGAAGGTGACGTATTTTGATTAGAAGTGACCAACTTAATTTTTATCGTGCTTAATGTTTGGTTATTTCAAAATTTTGTAGCAAGAACTCACTTGCCTTGCAATAGGGGACTCAACCTCATGGGTTTCAAATTGTGAGTTGAAAGGGCTACAGGTGAGCTAAACCCAATTCGGATTTTTATAATAAAACATTTTATTAATTTCTTGTTTTTACATTAAAGGTCTTTGTTTAGTTTAATGAGCTTACTCGAGGATGAGTAAGATTTAAGTATGCGAAGATTTGATAAGTAGTATTTTGGTGTCATTTTATCCATACTTTTATCTTATATTTGACTCAATTTTGTGTGCTTAAATTGTTTAAATAGCTCATTATATTATCTAATTAGAAATAGCTAATAATATTACAATGATGTTAAATAATTGTTATTTTCGTAGAATTTGTACTGCTCTTTTGTTGTGTTGATTTTGTAGGATTCGGGTTTGTGAATAAAGAAAAATCCATCGCTAGATAATCCGACTAAGACGAATCTAGACGAGTTAAAATGGAGTAATGATTGAATCAAAGAAAGACCAAAATCAAGATCAAAGGCCGACCCTTTATCCAACTGTCAATACAAACACAATTGACCAATTTCCATCTCTTGCCTGCCTATTATCCGTTCACCCTCCATCTTCATCCAATTGACCATTGCTATGTTCACTGTGACAAAAATGGCAGCGATTGTTCGCGGAACCGAATCGCTTCAGCTGGTTCCGTCATTCGACCACCATGGTCGAGCTCTACGGCAGCACCGACCCGACTCCGCCATCACCCTCAATTACCCGGCCAAGGTAATTAAAGGCGTTACCATTTCGATTTCATGAGGTAATGTTTCAAAAGTACAATTAAGAACATTTTATTAATAAATACAAGTTTAGTGGATTACAAAACAAACGAATGAGTATGAAATATAACTGGTCTACGTCTATATCATCTACCAATATCTATGTACTCAACTCTAATCAGTAGTGCGGCCTGAATTCCGATTAATGTTATATGAAAACCTGTAAATCAACTACTTCACATATGACCAGAAATATCATATGAATCAATGCACGCCACCCCAAAAATAGGTGACAATTACACAAAGCCACAAACGTCAGTGTTATTCCTTTTTCATTCACTCTTACTCCATGTTATTCCTACAAACACGAGAAAGCAGTCAAGACCACTCACAATTATTAACAACGAAACAAATAACAAATTATAAAAAGTAATAATGAGAATAAATTTCGGGTTGCCTGCCGATGAGCGTATTCTTTAAAGTCATGGGCTTGACTCCAATTTCTTAAAAGTAGAAGTGCTTAATGCTCTTAGAAGCTGATCAAAGGCCCTTCCATGAAACTCGGAAAAGTTACAGTAATAACTATTTAGAGATGATAACACGAAAATAAAAGAGACATGATCGTGTAACAAATTTTTCCTCGCGTCTCTATGTTTAGAACTAGCTACAAGAAGTTACAAGAAGTAATGGATCATATATGGAAGATACAAGAAGTTCTATTAGCGAAAAAAACTCAGCGTGGTCATAAATTTCCACTCGAATAGAGACTGCATCTTTTTCATCATCTAGCTCGGGGCTGGGATTGTAGTCATACTCATTACTTAAAAGAGTTGCTTCTATAGCATCCACTTGAGCTTTCCAAGAATCACCTGCAAATACCACTAAACATGGTTCGTAATCCAATTTGCCTAAAACAAGGAACTCGGAAGAAAACTCCTTCAACAAATCATCCATTAACTCCTCCTCAGTAGGGATATATAAGTAAAATATAGGACCGATCTCAATCAAGTAACTAAAGTTCCCTGAAACAAAAGACAAACTAAGCACAAATAAATATAAAATTTGTTGCCTCCCCGGCAACGGCGCCAAATTTGACAAGGGTAAAGTCGTTTCTCCTTAATCAAAATAATTCTACAATACTACTAACTAATAGTCAGCGGTAAGTAGGGTATCATATCCATAGGGAGGCGGTAATAGTCTACTTACTATAACTAAGTTTGTCTTGAGGTAACAATTTCGAGGTTTTGATTTGTTGGTTTCTAACAACTAATTGCGAGATAATAAAAGATGAAATAAAATATATTAAACGAGACTAGGGTTCATGTTCATTGGGTAGTTATTCGGGGTGTGATTTAACTAATTAAAAGAGCAATTACGTTGTTTAAGGTCATATGATCGGGCGACTCAAATATGCCCTTTAGATATAAACTTAACATGTGATCACTATAATTAAGCTAGTCTATTCAATTGTCGCAGCCTATATTAGTCTTAATCCAGTCGGCGATAATTGCTAGTTTCATTTACCATTTTAGTCATATTATTTAATGGTGATCTAATTAACTTTTAATGTAGATAGAAGATCTAGTGCATGCACAACAAAATTAAAGAGATAAAGAAGAAAATAATGTCCTTACATAGAGTATGGTTCGAGATTTTGGGCACAAGAAAGACATCTTCCTTACTTGTTCTTGAGCTTGAAATATAATGGATGATCCTCCAAAATTAGGCTCCAAGAATAGGGCCCCTCCTTTTAGTTGCACCCAAAACAAAACCCTTAATCTAATATTATTTTTAACTACCTTATATTGAATCTAATAACAATATTACTACTACACTAGTAATTATATGGGATTTATTAGATTGAACAATTGAATAAAAACTTCTTTTTGTTTTAGAGAGATGAGAAAAGGTTTTTAAGAACGAATAATAGTGAAGTCTAGAGGTAAAAATGAAACTAATTCTCATTATGTAGAAGGGGTGGCCGGTTGGGATGGGTGGAAAGAGCCAGTGCATGCTTTTTATCTTACCCATAAAATATAGGGCATAGTCTACACATAATAGGTAATGATTATTGCCACTTTGATTTTAAATAATTAAATACAATAATCCTCCTAATTACCCCCCAAAACCGGTTCCCCTTAATAAGATGGAGTCCATTTATTTTGTTAATTTGTCATTTGTATTATTGTGTGATATGTGACATATAATGGGTCATATGTCATTTTAATGCATATTTAACTATTTAATTATCATTAATTATAAAACAAATCACATACAATAAACTAACTAGTAATTCATAATTAAAAATAAATAAAATGGGTCATGTTAATATAATCTACAATATTTTGTAATTATAATTAACCAATCATTCTTTTCTTAATTATTTCATAAACAAATGTTTAGTAATATAACATTTAATTACTAAATTGAATCTTATTTAATCATAATACAATAAGATATAATATTCTCTATTATAAAACTGTTCAATTTTAAGGAATTAATTAATCTATATCAATATACAATTAATTAATTTATCTATTAAGGGAATTGTCCTATAGGTGTGACCTTAAGGGATCAACTGATCACCACCGTCAAACGACAGTAATGTCAAACTCTAGTTAGCCAATCATTACCGATTAATGTTGATCAGTTGATTATATAATGAATCATCCCTTACGTATTCTTATTTTGAGATTTAATAATGTGATCGCACTATTGTTGAGAACACATACTCCAACACATGGAACCGACCTTACTCATGTTTAGTTCGGGCCTCTTCACAGACCAGAGTTTAATTGCTTGGTGTGGCAACCACCCTTATAAACAAAAACTCATAACTATCATTTTGCATATCATTTAATGCTTGTTCGAATGTATACATGCTATGTGATTTTTCGAATCTTTCTTATCACATTTGTAAACCGAATAATGTCAAATTTCCTGTAAAACCAAATAATGTCCAATAAGTTGTAAATACAAATCCATTTCAAATTTTCAGAAAAAATTAAAATTTCCAATTTAAAAAAAAAAAGTAAATGAAAAACCAAAATGAAATAAATTCTTCTTTTATGTAAAAAAAAAAACCAATTTTCAAAATATACAATTTTTAAAATGAATGGGCTCTATTTAGTTTAAATCCAATTAGATTAAATTCGAGTTGAAACTCCGCCGGGTTATAAACTCGTCCTCTCTCATTTTAGGTCGTCGAAATCTGAGTCTAGTCCATAGGCGTTACGCCGTCATTTTGAAATCCCAAGTCTAATCACCTCAAGTCACACCCGGAAAGGTCACACAAAATGACCAATTAGGCAACACATTTCAAAAGTTTTAAAACTTATCGTCGCTCTGTCAAGCATCACACACGCCACTCGAGTGCCATACACGCACGCACCTTGAGGTACACATCAAGTTAGTCCTTTTCGTGTCTTGTCCTCGTATGTGTTCCTTCATGTACCCTTCGCTCGTTGCCTTAGCTTGCATGATCCCATGCCGAATCGAGTTCTAACGCGCGTCATTTCTGTCGAGTAGGAATCCTACAAGTTCAGTTGATCATCAAAAAGTCATGAAGCATCTCAAGTCACCACCACCGTGTCTCTTCAAGAAGTTTATGCCATGAACCTACGACTACAAGCTATGATTGCATATTTGAGCATTCGCGTCCTCACTCTAGAAAATGGGACGGTGAAAATGAATACAACACCAGAAGCTGCTAGCCTAGATCGTCCAAATCCTAGCTCTTACAATACCCGTCGTTATAAGAAACCAAGCCAAGCTGAACGGAAGCCCGAGAAACACCAAAGGGTGTTATATGATTTAGGCATGACTCATGCCGAAGTTTTGAAAAGACTATCTACCCAAGGCAAGATACACCCGATAGGTCCGACTCCGGATCCACTTCTAGAGAAGCTGGTGAACCTCTGGAAGGGCAACAAATATTGTCAATACCACTAAGGTAGAGGCCATGATTCAAAGGAATGCTTTTGTCTAAAGCATATCATCCAAGATATGATCGAGAGTGGCAAGATACCATTACCACCTCCTATTGCCCAAACCAAGAAGATTGGTCCTCTTGGGTCCACCATCTTTAGCCAAGATAAAGAGTCGTCTATTGATTGTTCTCACCTTCTCTGTCCATTTAATGATGAGGAGATCCATGTGATAGAGAATGATTCCATCCAAAGAGGAATGCTCATGCTTTCCGTCGCCATCAACAATATGCTTTCCAAGTTAGAAGGAGCTATCGACGACATAAACACCCGACTTTCCAACATGGAAAGTAAATTCACCACACTTCAAAACCAACTTGCCGAAATGGGTAAAGAGGTCAATGCGCGACTTCCCAAGAAGAAGGGTATCCAAACAAATCGTAAAACTGACAATTTCAAAGAGAAGACAGCAACAGATGCGCATTTTATCCCCAGTTCTTCTCATGCCACACATCCATCTCATCCTGGAATCAAAATCGCTAAAGCCACCCTCATGGAGCCTTCGCCAGAGAGGACCACGTATCCTCCAAGGCCATTATCAAACTTAGGCATAACATATACCCTTGCCTTTAGAAGACTCGTTTCCAAAGGATTAATTCGGCCAATGAGTCCGACTCCGGATCCTAGTTCCGAGAAGAGAAGTCATTTTTGGGACGGTTCTTGATATTGTCTTTTCCATAGAGGGGGTGAACATGACACTGAAAAGTATTACAAGCTCAAGTCTACCATTCAACATATGCTCGATCATAGCAAGATATCTTTATTGAACCTAGATCCTTTAAAAGAGAAGAACGACCCTCATGGGTGTCTCAGTCTTCAACAACAGAAGAGTCTTCTAGACTGTTCTCCACCTATCATGCCAAAAAATAAGGACGAGGTGTTCAAATGGATGAATGCTCAAAGCAAAATGCCAAAGCCCGTCGCTAGAGGAGAAAATGTCCAGGCATGGGCCGATGATTACGAGTCTAGATCAAAGATCGAGTCAAAGTCCGAGTACGAGTCCTAGGATTTCGATCCCTCAAATACTCCAGTGTCTGTTCTTTGTCATTATTTCCATTCCTTTTGATATTCTGGGGGCTGTCCCAGGAGTCATGCTTTATGCTCGAGTCTATATTCAATCAAATTTATCGTTTCAATAAAATACAATACAATTTTCAATCTACATAATCTTTCTTCTTCTTTGCTTTTTTCCTGTGACAACGGAAATTGATTTGAGACATTTTAAAACAACAAACATGCCATGTCAATGTGAGTACACTTAAGTGATATTCCGTTCCGATTTGCAGAGTGCCCAAAACTCTGTGTCCATTTCCTTACCTATTCCATGTCTGGCAATAGAAACCTATCAGCATAACCCAGTTTAGGCCGAGCACATGTCAAAGAGATTCTAGGATAAATCCCGACTATCCCCCTTGTTGATGATCCATGACGGAAGGCACGCCCATTCCTCACAATAAATCACCCATCTCAGAAAGGCAAAAGACCAACCCATTTCACATAAAAAGTGTTAGTCTGACCCAACTGGTTGTGAATTCAATCCTGACAAGGAGTATGAGTAAAAGACCACCCAAAGTTGTTCATTAAACACTGACAAATCACAAATGTGTCAAATGTGCATATTCCAATATTCAAGACCGAGGTTTTATTTAAAAGACAAGTTGGCCAAAGTCCGAGGCAACACGACGACAAAATTCTAGACGTGAAACCTGAATCTAAGTCCAAAGCAAAGCAAAGATGGATCTCGGACGAAAGAATCTAAGTCTGACTCGAAAGAAGCCTGCAATCAGATGTCAAAAGCCAAAGACAGAAACCTGAGAGAGAAGATGCTAATGGTCAGCTAACACCACGCACAAGCCCTTTTATACATCTTAAGTCCTCCTCGAGACCGTTAAAGGGAGATAGTTAGGAATTTTGAGAATCCTCTCAAGCTCGTCATACACCCATACCGTAGAGCCAAGACATGGACACTTGAACCCGCATCAATTAACCTACCCTTTTTTGTGCTCGGGTTACATTAAACCTGAGACCCCATATCCTTCCACATTGCTATCTATAACCCTATCAAGCCTTGACTTCACAAAATCATGCTCCAAAGATTTGTCCTTGAAACCCTTTTATTTCCAAACTCCACAATCCAAAATTCTAAGCCCTTTTCACCTTGACCCAGACACGCAGTCTTCAAGTACTTTGCTACCCGTAACGGGACATACCCAATACATCCTTAGGGTCCGTATTTTAGTGTGCTCACATGATAAGGAATATTTTTTATAAATTATACCTCTTTGGTCTATGATTAAGGGGAAAACCACCTCAAATTTATTCTTCGCGTCACCAAAGGAACATACCCTCGTGACCCATGCACTATAAGACCCTAACACCAAGCTTAGGCACACACTTAGAACTACGATCTGGTTTGATTTCACTCCACGTGAATACGTAGGCAGGCCTCTAACAAGGACACAACCACCCTTTTTCACAATCACCCCAATCATCATCTTTCAACATCAATAAATCGACACCCCTTTCAACTATTATAAACTCAACCATTACAAACATCCCAACCACATCTTCAATCTTATACATCTCTACTGGGGGCTTCTTCCTTAGGGCGTCGCCTAGTTTCTCCTTTTGCCAAATTCCCGAGTCATGTTCTCATCCTGGGGGCTTCTCTTCCGAGGCGTTACCCATCCTTTATCACTCTTTGTGTCTCCTTTGAGTCAAGTCAGTGTTTGGTCCAGACAATGACAAGGTCTTAGGTCAATTCTCCGAATTATTATCCCTCAAGAAAGCGTTTTGATATAACAACAGTGGTGAAGGATGTCAAAAAAAGATAGCCAATTCATGCCAGGGCGAAATATATGCCCTCATCTTAGAAGATCTTCTACCTTTGGAATTGATGCACGTTGTGATTCGTATTTGTCCGTAGGATACATACTTAAGCAAAGTCTGTCTACGTCATCTCTATGCTATGCCAAACCTAAGGTTGTGTTGTGTCGGTCGGTTTGTCCATGTCACTTCTATATTGCTTTCACATCAGTCTGTCAGTCTGCGTCCTTACCAGTCTCTGTCGTGTCAACGATGTATCTAGATTCCATTAAATATCCGCAACACTCAACAAATGATCAAGTTCGGACTTTAAAACAATTTTGCAAAGACAATCTTTCAAAACCTTTACGTTCTAATTGCTTAAGTGCGTATGTGTTCCTATGTTTTGCGAATTTTAGTGGCCACTAACCATGCAGATAGCTGTCAGAAGCAAAGCTTGCTCCAACTAGAGGATTCACAAAGCCTTCATTCTCCCAGCGGATATTGTCCAGATTCGAGACAGTTCTCATCAACAACATCATTATATTTCCCCAGCAAGAGTTCATTGCCTTTAGCGATTCAACTTCACCTACTGATTACTTCCCCTACAAAGACAAAGACGAATTCAACAAAGACAAAGACGAAATTAAGCAAAGACAGAATACATACCTGGATTAGTCGTGATCAATGGCGAGATTAGACCGGTCTTCTGATCTGGTTTTCCCCAGTGGATATTTCCCGGGACGTTTTATCACGAGCATCATATTATTTCCAAGCAAGAGTCCATTGCTTTGAAAAGTCATCGTATTTTCAGACTATTATCATCCTCAGCAAATTCCACTTGATATTGACGCAAGTCGACTCAACAAAAGACAAACCCAACACAAGACGAAAGAAAATTCAGCACAAGACAACAAGAGACATAAGACAATTTGAAACAAGATAATCCCGCATATGCAACTTGACGCCAGGCGAAATTCATTCCACGGAGGCAACTTAACGCCAGACAAAATCCTTTTAGTAGAGGTTCCAGTCGATTTAACATCGGCAATTTAATGCAAGACAAAATCCTTTTAGCAGAGGTCTCAGTCGATTCGACACTGGCAATTTAACGCCAGACGAAATCCTTTTAGCAGAGGTCTCAGTCAATTCAACACCAGAAATTTAGCGTCAGACGAAATCCTTTTAGCAGAGGTCACAGACGATTTAGTGCCAGACGATATCCTTTTAGCAGGGGTCTCAGTTACCTTTTTTCTTATGGCTGGCGAGCTTCCTTACGTAGTCTAATGGACTTTAAACAACCCTCCTCGATAGTCGACGGACTCTAAACTGTTCCTGACGATAGGTCCTTGGCTCAGTCGCCTTGCGTCGCCATAGTCTTAAGGTTGTAATCTTCGATTGACTTGCGGGCTATAGTTTGCTTTCGCCTTGTCCAAGCCTTAGTCAAAGTGGGGGCTTTGTAAACACCTCGTTTCTACACCTCCCTAAAAACATCCGATTGAGCCGCATGTTTAGGATATGGTGCGATTTTATGACATTTAGTAAAACTGTCATCAAGTGGTAGCTCAAATATTCGTTTCCACCCTGGGTCGTCATCTACATGTCGATACGGTCGTTTTGATAGTAATTAGAGTTCATTTGGAGTACGGTCAAAAACCGTCTTTATTTTTTGAAATTGTCTCAACCCGTCTTAGAAT
>JAOWBH010149118.1:0-12368 GCA_028566215.1 Silene coronaria | reverse complement strand
TGACATTTATTAGATTATCAGTTTTATGAAGAGGTGCTGCCAAAATTTTGGTAGCAAATTTTATATATAAAAAAAAAAATTAATAACAAATTGCGTCAGTTGCTCAAACAGTTGAAGTGACGCAAATGAGGGTGACGAATTGGTGCGAAAGAAAAAATCAAATACATCAGTTATGAAAATAATTGATGCAAATAGGACGACTTCTTGGCGCCATATATAAAAGTCAAATACATCAGTTAAGCTAGGAACTGACTTAAAAGAACATGTATTTGCATCAGTTTATTGACTTTATACGTCAGTTAATATAACAGAACTGACGCAAAAGGCAAAGTAAATGCGTCAGTTTATAAATGGAACTGACGCAAATGTTAATCTTTTTGCGTCAGTTTTACAACTGATGCACGAGCAAATACGACCCCTCAATATACGTCGCCCTAAACCGACGCAAAAGGCCCCTTATAACTGACGCAATAGGGGTTTTTTCCATTAGTGATTCATAGTAGTATTATCTTCTGGCTTGGTGCTCGTGGTTTTTCCCTATTGGGTTTTGCACATACAAAATCCTTTGTCTTGTTTATTTTTCTCTTATATTAGATCAAACGTTACAATCCAGGCAAATCAATCATCTACACCAAGCGAACCTCAAATTCCAGCTAGATAACCGTGCAAAATTATATCAGGCAAGATTCTTCGTTCTTGAGAAATCCTGCTAAAACACATTCTGTAAACCGGCCAAGAGCTATTTATTTTGAGGATTTTGGTCTCTTGAAATCAACATGCAAAACTTCTAAATGATGGGAGGTAGCATAAGTAGATATGTGATGTATTACATGATATTATTTAAGAGGAAAAAATGGGCAGAACATAATGATTTTGTCAATTTGACGAAACCAGCCCATATGAATAATTTTGGGTCTGATTTGCTTTTATCATACAAATGTTATAAGTCATATATACTTAATTATCTTATAAAATTAAGTGTTTGTTTGACTATTTAACAATTAAATGTCATAATTAACTAAATAATATATACTTTACTTTTAAGTGATATTTGACCATTATATCAATATATAATAGGTCTTATAAAATCTAATTAGCTAATTTTACAAATCCTTGTAAAGTTAATTAGCTAATTACCATTAACTCACAATATATACATATACTGTATTAAAACTAAACAAATATTAGTAAATAATACAAATTTAGTGAATTAACATTTAACCACTAAATACCGTCTCATTTTTAAAATATAAAAATAAGATGAATAACTTATTAGCCAATTACCGTATAATCGAATAATAAATTCATTTGGTCTGAGTATAAAACTCACTTGGCTAACTTTTGGTCAATTATTCAAGGGACTAATTAAACTATATCATATACAATTAACTAGTTTTGCAATTGGGGCTCCATTCTTTATGTGTGATAGAAATGGATCAGCTGATCACCGTTGTCACACGACAATAACGTCTAACCCAAGTCGGCTGATCGTTATCGATATACGTTGATCAACTGACGAGTACAAAAAATATATCCCGAGGATATTCCTCTAATGAGATTTAGTAAGTAGACGCACTATTGTGGATGACATCTATTCCAACAATCTCCTACTTGTCTGATACAAGTTGTGCTCTACCGATTCTCTTGTCCGTTATATCTCCCACTGTATGCAAGGTGTCTTTCAGGTCGTACATGCACTTAATCATATCATGAGTGGTTTTCTCGATCTGGAAAGTAACTGTCTAGCCTGAAAATCTACCGTAGTGATAACACTCTATTTTACTCGATTTTAACCCACATTTTATATCGTATATAGTCGAATTAATAACCCATTTATAGCATTATTCACTCATTTTTCGGATAAAAAAAAATATTAGTGAGTTGACGTTAATTTGTGTCAATCTTTATCATTTTTCGAGACTTTGGTATTGCTTCTGATATTTCATTTTTTAGTTACCGAGTCAAGCAAAATGAAACACGATAAAGTGCATCAAGACGGGTCTCGAAAGTTATTTCTCGTGGGTTATCATGCTGGAGTTGTGTGAACACATGCTTTTAATATTGTGGAGGACACCTATTCCAACATGAAGTCGGTGCCTACAAGGGGTTTTGACGAGTGAGTTAATGAGCGTTCTTTTTATAATGATTGACTCTTCTCGTTGTAGTTTTGATTAGTACCTTAGTTCGCAATTGTGTTTTATTGAGGGATTGATATCACTTATATTTAATTAAGTTGTATTTTGTATAAAAGCTTTTTTCAACTTAAGTTTTGGTTTTATTAGTGACTTTGCGGTTTTAGTATCAACGTTTTTAAATTCTCGCATTTTTCACTGAAATAATTATATTTAATTTATTGTATAACCACGGGGATTCACAACTTCTACAAAAAACTTGGGAAATATCGTCTCTCACTAAGTTGTCGACTTACTACTATGATATACTCTTTCATGTGTTTTTCGGGACCCTTGGCCCAAAGTGACTTTAAATGCATTTAAGTGTAGTCAATTATTTCAATTATTTATCCATGATTATTACATGTAGTGTTAATTTGACTTTAATGTACAATAGTCTTACGGAAAATTCTCGTGGTACCCTTGAACCTTACCACGCACATGGTACCTGTTAATTTAAGTTTCTGTACATGCTACCTACCATATTTGATTGTCATCCACAACACGCCCTTTTTTTGTCGTTAAAAAAAATTCAATTGAGCAGAACTCTGAGACCGGAAATCAAAATCGACCAATTTTTTTTCTAAAATGATCTAATTTGAGAAAATACGAATTCTCGACTGTTCTTTGTTTAGGATATTTTTTTACGAAAATCTCAAATCAACAATAACTTCGATCTTAAATTTCTGAATGACCATTTTCGTTTTATCAAATTATAGATCTAAAAAAGGTAATCAATTTGAAATAAAAAAAAAAACAGCCGGTTCCGATTTCCGGTCTACTATATATGCTCAACTGAATATTTTACAGACGATAAAAGGGCACATTGCACTTGATAATCAAACCTCAAGGCTACCATGTGTAAAAATTTAAAAAGTTGGGTAGCATGTGCAAAATGACAACATTCAAGTGTACCTCATGAATTTTCCAAGAGTCCTAATAAATATATTATTTATTGTACAATATTTTCATAATAAATCTATTCTATAAATCATCTCTTAAGAGGCCGACAAAATAACATTCTATCATTTCCTTATGAAATTTCAATAACATGTATCCCTAACAAAAAATAAATATATTTGCCTCAAATGGAGCAATTCTTTTTAAATTCACATAAACGTAAGACATACAACAAACATGTACAACTTTTGAAAATAAGTCACGTACTTCCTTTGTTGTACTAGTATCTTTACGCTTTTCAGGGCGTAAGTCGTACATTTGAGAAGTGATCAATAATAACATGCGTTTGGTACGCTCCAATTAAATTGTTGTGATGTTATTTGATTTGCCGATAAATACCTCTTCCAATCTCCAAGTGTAGTATTAAGGTCAGCAATTTTATTTGTCAATCCTACACAACAATTGGCATGCATGGTGCAAACTTTGTTGAGATCCATACTTGGTGTGCAGAACCCACCAAAATAATTGGTATTCAAGAACCTGACCTTCAACCCAATTTCTTTGAAATATTGTCCATGTTTTAATCTATTAAATACATCTTGTTCATGTAACTCGGGGTACAAGTGTCTTGAGGATACCCAAAATTTGTAGAATTTAATTGTGCGATTATTGGATCTTATATACATGAACCCGACATTTGGAAGATTCATCAAATAGTATTCATTGCCGTAAAAATAGTCACATGAAGTCTGAAAATCTGAATCCGAGTTCAAATGTGGTAGTGGATCTCGAAACCACATCACGTCCATATCCTGGAAAAGAAATTTTAATTATGATTCTTATTTATCAATTTAAGTATGGTGTGTGATGGTATCTAATTTGGAAACCAAATCAATATGTGTTTTTCCTGGTTCAAGAAAAGTCTTGTAGTTTCACAACCTAACATAAAGTTTATGTTGTAATATATGGAACCCTCACTTCTTTATGTGGGCGCAACTTAAGCCCAATAGCGAAACTTAATATATAAAAAGGTGACGACTCTTGTTGTAGAAGGTGTGAGAGAAGTAGCCTTAATAAATGGAGTCGTTTGAGGTCTTTCTCTCATAAAGACTCAGAAACACATAAGTGTTATGTTGGACTTGGCTTTAAGATCTTTGAGTGAAATGTGAACGCTATATATTTCTCAACTACTACTCTTTTTTATTAAAGAAACTAATTAGTCAAATTAATAAACAAATAGGCAAGTGAAAATTAATTAGTTACCACACTAGTCAAAATGAAAGATCGTAAGAAACTTACAGTGTTGATGAAGTTGTAACCCAAGGTCAAAATTGTGTGCGAGAAGGCAAGTCTTTGCCAAATGATATCTAAATACCGAGGGCTCATAAAATTCGCTTGACTAGACATTTCAGATGAGCGATTAGTTTTGAGAAAATAACAATGGGAAACCGAAGATTGACATTGGCTATATGCTTCGTCGTCGACGGCGATGACTAGTAAATGGTTGAGTAGCCATGTTGTGTTTTCTCCAATTCTGAAACTCTCAAGGAAGAGATCAAATATAGAGTTTGGTGCCGCCCAGGCCTTATTCAACGTTGCTAATATAACTGTTTTATCTTTTGTTGCGGTTGCCTTTAAAATCGCTCTCAACTCGTAATATTCATCATAGATTTGTTTCTGATACATATAGTAGTTAATGTTAAATAATGTTTTAAGTGAACCTTAATTATATAGATTACATTTCTCTGAAAAAGAATGTACAAGTAGTAGGTAATCGAAAATAAAATAATGGTGCAAAAAGGAATAATCCTAACAACTGCAGAAACTTTAAACTCGTTGCCAATTGACACAATGGGAAATGCTTGTATTTAAGCATCTAAATGAGGAAAGAAGTTTTTAATATATGCATTTAATGAATTGGTATATGTGTAATTAAGTCTTAAAATCCTAAATTAATACCAAATAAGGAAGATATTAAATGCTTAAATACAACCCACTGAATTGTATTTAGCATTTTCCTTTTTTTATTTATCCAATTTGCACCTTATCACTGTGGGAGAAAAATAACATGTAAAGAGATGAAAAGTTTGTATTTAGTTTTTCAAAAGCGGGTGCAGATCTTTATCCAATTATTGGGTCAACTCTTAAATTTTGTGTCTTACTACTTCTCCTTTTGACAAATCACAATTCAATGTATAAAAAGATAAAATTAAGCTATAAACGGAAGGATCACAAAATCACATGAAAATAAGATAAATGATCCGAAAGGATCACAAAATTTTGATAATATTGCAGATCAAAGTTTTGTAATGAAACTCAATTATCTCAAAAATTTAGTTCCGAAAGCGGATTTCATTAAGATTGTTTTTATTTGGTGGAATGCATGGTTTTTTAGAAATGATATTGTCTTTAATAATGTTCATCTTAATCTTAGCAAACTTAATTTGTTATGCGTTAATAGCATTAAGACTTGGAATGAAACTAGACATAAGGATCTCAACAATCCCGAGGAGGACGAGTCAGCTAGAAAAATTACTAGGATGGAAAATATCTGGTGGGAGAAACCTATAAACGGTTTTCTAAAGCTAAATTTTGATGGATCGAAAATAGATGTCAATAAAGCTGCTTTGGGATATTCTATAAGAGATCATAATGGTAAAGTTGTGCTATTAGGAGCAAAAAAGTGCGGATCTAATAGTATTCTTGTTGCCGAAGCTCTCGCTTTAAAAGAAGGTATTTTAGCGGCTAAATTCTTAGGAATTTCAAAGCTAATTGTAGAAGGTGATAACTTATGCGTCATCAACTCAATTCGTAGTACTTGGCAAATTCCTTGGGAAATTTCTAGTATTATCAAAGATGTGAAATTAGATCTTCGTTCCTTCGATGAAGTGATAATTAAACATTGCTTCCGTGAAGCCAACAAAGTTGCTGATTTTATGGCTTCTATTGGACATGATTGTCCATCTCTCTCGAGGTGGTTTGAAAGCCGGTGGCTTCAACTCACCTCACTCATTTGAAAGGATGAGATAGGTTGATCCTATTCCAGAGGATCAATCTAGTTTTCTTACCTTATCAAAAAAAAAAAAAGGTGTGGAATTGTTGGTAAAAGAGAGTTGAGTCCAAAAAAAATAAAATAAAGGGTGTGTTAAAGGGGTTTAAAAAATTACAACATATTAAAAATAAAAAGCTTCTAATGGGTGTCGAACTCGAGTCTAGAAACTAAAAAGTGAATGTTTTACCAATGTGACAAAGAAGATCTAGTGATGCGTTTCTACTCTATTGTTTATATGTTATTTTTTTTCCAGGTAACTACTAGCCCCTGTCTGGATCCGCCCCTGGTCAGGTAATGTTAGAATATGAGTCAAATATTTGTTTCTAACGCCTTTTTAAAATTTTGTAAATCGGGAAAAAATATTTTTTATATAAACAACTAAAACATTTTATATTAATATTTAATCATATTCAATGGTTCATTAATTTTATTCAAAGAATTATAGAAATTAAGTTATTTTTATAATGATTTTATATTCTTTTTTTTTCTTTTTTTTTTTGCAAAATGTTATTATCATTTCATTTCATTGAAGAAAAGAAACTGCATTTGCAAAGCTATAGTCTAAGTTACCTATTCCACTCTATCCTAGAAAACAAGATAATGCTAATACTAGTAGACATATATAGGAGCATTGTTGGTTTATAATTATATGATGATCTTTCAGTTTTACTTTCATGAACATTCTAATAGCTACCAAGTATGGAATTTTCCTTTGAATTGCAACTTTGCTCTTCGGTTTGTTGTTGAATATTCAGTTGTTGCGTTCCTACCATATTTGATGTACTGTGGCAGCTAAATAAGTCTCAAAGAGGATGGTTTTCCAATGCGTCTGACCTGCAATTGTGCTAGTACTCTCCAGTTCGATTTTAAGGATTTTTCCAATCACTAAAATCCCGTTTGATCCAAAATAACATTCCAATTACCAACTATGAAAGAACAGAAAAAGAACATATGAGAGTGTGTCTCTTCCTGATTTTGACAGAGATAACACCTGTTAGCAAGCATGATCCCTTTAGTTTGCATGTTTCTATTAAATTAAAGATTATAAAAGTTATATAAAATTGATTTTTAGTTGTGTTTGTAATTTAAAGTGTTATTAATAATATATTTTTTATTAAAGTGTTTTTCTAAATATTATTTATAACTATTTTATCTTTCATCAAATGGGTCAACGATAAATTAACGGGTCAGTTTGGGTTCGTGACATCGGGTCACGGGTAGAGATTTTTGAGTCTTAACCATAGAAAAAACGGGACGAGATTTTCCTCTCATCATATTTAAATAAAATCAATATATTTATCTTATATACGTAAGTAGTATGTTACTTGACGCGTCTTAATCTTCAGGTTTAATTCACTTAGTTACTTTTCCCCTGTTTTTCTAATTCGATTCGATTTTACTGTCAAACTAAAATTAGGTTCCCGTTTTCAACAATTAGATTGCAGTTTGAATTTTATGTTTCTTGAAATTTATGAAATGGGTGATTTTTATTTGAGATGGGCATGTGGTATGCTTATGTCATCAGTATAATATAATAATTATACTGATGACTTGAAGTAAACAATGTATGGGGTGACATATTGTTGAGTAAGCAACCAAAAAATAAGAGCATTTGATTAAAGCAATTACTCCTATAATTTTGGAGTTTGCGTGTGATGAGTCTGTCATGACGTTTTGGT
Source organism: Silene coronaria (assembly GCA_028566215.1). NCBI lineage: Eukaryota > Viridiplantae > Streptophyta > Magnoliopsida > Caryophyllales > Caryophyllaceae > Silene > Silene coronaria. The sequence continues at coordinate 4,566 of JAOWBH010149118.1, read as the reverse complement.
TATGGTGGATACAAGTTTCTATTAATGTTGCATTAGTTAATTACCTTGATCTAAAATCTAAATGTGTGTATTCAATTGCTATTCTCCTTGTCATTCAGAAATGGCACCAACTACTCGTGACGCTACTTCTGTGCAATGCGGCTGCCACACTCTTTATATCCTTCTAAGTGACAGTAATTGGTTTTTCATAGTCAAGTGATGGGGTTGACTTTTTTTTTTTATGTCTAATTAGTAATTATCGAATTTTATCAAATTATGTAGTGAATTTGGGAGCTTAAAATCCTTTATTGGATTGCTTCTGTGAATTGGCGAGAAAAGTTTTATAAGACGTATTCTAGGTGAGAAAGTGAATGAAGGAGTATTATTTTGAATAACTGACTAAACGACTCGGAAACCAGGCTATCTACTGCCTTTAAGCCTGTTGAAAAGCTCTTCATAAATTGACAATATTAATAGTCCTGGTCAATAGATCGCTTCATGATCTGCTGTTTTTTTAGGAGATGTTGAGACCGGATAAATCCTGCCTGACTAGGAAATATTCAGCCTAGCAATACCTGACAGGGACATCACTAGCAGCATACGTCGTACCAAGCAGGGACCATCCATGAGAGAGATATCAGGACATGCAACTTAAGATGTCCTATCTAGGAAGCAGTTCAGCATAAACAAAACATTGGATACTATGAGGATTCCGTGTTTGATTAAGCAACAGTCTTGAGAAAACGGTTCCTACTTCTATGGAAGACCAAGCCCATGAAGCCTACTATCTAAGAAGCACATTCAACAACCAAAAGAGATATTTGGCAAGCAACCAGTGTCCTTGGAGCAAGTCAATAACTACCTCACACACGCTCCCTATTTTCTAGCAACAGTCACCACACTAAGAGGAAACATCCGTTGAGGCTAAAGGAGATGTATAAATAGAAGAGTAAGGATTAGAAGCAAGGATACTACTCATATACTCCCACTCTTACTAATATGTTATTCATATTCATTGTACTTAGAATTATCAATCAAATCATAGTGAAATCCATATCTGACTTGGTGTTCGTGATTTTTTCCCGTTTCTAAGGGTGTTTCCACGTATAAATCTCTGTGTCTCCATCGTATTATTTTTATTGCAGTCAGTATTAGTTAGTCAGCCTAAGGTATTAGAGCTAGATTACCCCGCATTATCATCCATGGCATGATAATCTCCCCAGCGTGAAATCTTGCTAAAATAATTGGCGCCCACCGTGGGGAATTTAGCTCTAAAATAGTCAAAAACATAATCGCAAAAATACCATATACCCAATCACAAAAATACCCTCAAACTCGACAAAAAATGACAGGTGAAAGTAATGAACAATAGTTAGTTGTAGCCAAACAACAACTGTTGGTAATGGAAGCACTAAAGGAGAAGATGGCCCAGGCTGAAGCAGAAGTCCAGAAACTTAATGAATCAGAGTCTAGCCTGAAGCAAAATTTGGAAAATAAGGCATTAGGCTCCAACTCCAAGGTTCAGCCTGGACCCCCCTCCCCCTTTTCCTCCATCATCAAGAATATTGACTTCTCAAATTTTAGAAGTCCAAGCCCAAGCCCTGCAAAGAACAAGGGCACAAACCTTGACTCAAATGCAGCCGATATCCCTAAAGAGCCTATCAATACTGATAAGACAGGAGCAGCAGTAATGATGGCAGTGGTCCAGGAGATCCAGAAACTTCATGAGAAATTTGAAAGGATACCTGGAGCACCTGCCAGCATAGAAGAGGTCAACCCTGAGTGCTATGCTGACTCACCTTTCATAGATGAGATAACAAGGGTGGATCTGCCCATGAAGTTTGTGGTACCATCAATGATGATTTATGATGGGACTGCAGACCCACAGAATCATGTAGCCTTCTTTAAACAAAGGATGTTGGCTGCATTAATACCAAGTGAATTGAGACAAGTCTGCATGTGCAAAATTTTCGGAACAACCCTAACCGGACCAGCACTGCAGTGGTATATTAACCTGCCAAACGGGAGTATCAAATCCTTTGCTAACCTGGTGAAATGATTCAACCAACAATTTGCCAGCAGTAAAGAGCTCGAGAAATGATCTAGTGACATATATAGAATCAAGCAAAAATTTGATGAGACGTCCAACACCTTCTTGGCCAGATTCAACAAGGAATCCAAGGTGTGACGTTGGAACAACTGTGGAGGTATTCAGGCAGGAACTATTACCAGACAGTGAGCTTTATGAGGATCTTACCAAGTATCCCTGCCATACCTTTGAGGACGTTCAGACAAAAGCACTCACCCATATTAGACTGGAAGAGGACAAAAGCCTCAAGTCGGAAACATCAGCCAGCGGAGCAGGATATGAAAGGTTAAATAAAAAGAGTTCCAGGGGAGGCAGTTCCAGGCCATCTCCATATTCTAGGCCTGTCAGATCGAAAGTCAACCTTGGTCAAGAGCAACGACGTAACTCTCTCACCTTCCCACCTATCCATGAATATAACTTCTCTGTTGACATTATATGGCTGATCAACGGCTTGACCACATAGGAGACGTTGTCAGATGTCAAAGAAAGACTGACAACCCCAACTCCAGAAAAGATACAACTAGGTGGTGCGAATTTCACATGGATATAGAACACACAACTGAGGAGTGCATGGGCCTTCACAAAAAAGTTGCGTACCTATTAAAGAAAGGTTACCTGATAGCGTCAAGAGGCAGGAATGGTAACTCAACAAGGAGAGACTGGGAGCAAAAGCCAGAACGTGACTTGCCACCTCCACCACCAATCTATGAAGTTAAATTCATAAATGGAGGATTTGAGATTTGCGGTCTGACAAGTTCAGAAGCAGAAAAGCAGCCACGGAAACAAAGATGAAATCACCATATAGGCCTAGGAACATGCCTCAGATCACCTTTGATGACAGTGACATACAGAGAGTCCCAGACCTGCACCACGATGGCCTAGTCATTACAATGCAAATTGGAATTGCCCATGCACTAAAAATCCTTGTTGATGGAGGAAGCTCAGTGAGCTTGATAATTTTGGACGTCCTAAAGGCAATGAAAATTATTGAAGACCAAATCACAAAAAAATCTAACGTCCTAGTGGAATTTAGTTGAAAAACCAGAAACACCCTAGGAGAGATCTATCTGCCAGCCAATGCTAAAAAAGTAGCGTCCTATGAGAGATTTGGAGTCCTGGATTGCTATTGCTTGTCCTCCTACAACGCAATCCTGGGCAGGCTCTGAATTCACAATGTGAAGGCTATTCCCTCAACGTATAACCAATGTGTCAAAATTCCAACGGATGGGGGATATCAACAATTAGAGGAGAGCAGAAATCCGCCCAGGAATGTTATTCCAAAACTCTGAAACCCTACAACGCAGGTAAGTCCCTTTCATAGCAATTACAGTACCCTATCAGAAGTACCTGCGTGGCACAATCCCAAATGCAGACCGATCAAATCATTCTAGCCCTTGAGTACCCTGGCAGGTGTGTATTGGTCGGATCTGACACTCGTGATTCTTTCAGACCAGGATTAGTAAGTTTTCTTAAAAATAAATTTTCTTGTTTTGCATGGGCTCATTTTGATATGACTGGTATTAATGCTAGTATTATAACTCATAAACTCAATATTGACACAAGTTATATGGCTGTGCAGCAGAAAAGGCGAAAATTCACTCCAGAACGAAATACCATCATAAACGAAGAAGTGGACAAACTACTTGACATGGGCATGATCAAGGAAGTTATATACACTGAATGGTTAGCCAATGTTGTAGTAGTCCAAAAGAAGCATGGCAAGTGAAGAGTTTGCGTTGACTACACCAACCTAAATAAAGCCTGCCCCAAAGATCCATTCCCACTCCCACATATTGATGCTATGGTCGATGCAACAGCAAGACATGAAATGTTAACCTTTATAGATGCCTCCAGTGGGTTCAACCAAATCAAGATGCATCTAGCAGACCAGGAGAGCACTGCATTCATCACTGAAAGGGGCATATACTATTATACAGCAATACCCATTGGCCTGAAGAATGCAGGGGCAACTTACCAACGCCTAGTCAACATGATGTTCAAGAACCAAATTGGGGACACAATGGAAGTGTATATTCACGATATGGTGGTCAAATCAAAGAAGGCGGCGGATCATGTGAGAGACATGGAAGTGGCATTCAAAACCCTGGAGGAATACAACATGAAACTCATTCAATCCAAATGCCACTTCGGTGTATCAGTAGGCAATTCTTGGGGTACATGGTAAAAAAGAGAGAAATTGAAGCCAGCCCTGAGTAGATCAAAGTTATTTTGGAGTTTGAATCACCAAAGTCTGTCAAAGATTTCCAAAAGCTAATAGGGTGAGTTGCAGCCCTGTACAGATTTATCTCCAGGTCTTCTGAAATATGCAAGCCATTTTACAACCTGCTTATAAAAAAACAATTCCAGTGGACGCTTGTGTTGGGGATTGTGTCCTTTACAGCTAGTGCGAGTAACAAATATAAAACTCGAGGTTCACGAGGGTTACTTTGTAATTTAATCAGTTGATTAACGTTTGACAGTAACGGTTGGCTTACTAG
>JAOWBH010149107.1:0-12369 GCA_028566215.1 Silene coronaria | reverse complement strand
CTATAAATAGAGGCCTTCGGTCTCACATATTTTTCACGCGAGTGTTCCGCCCCTTCTCTTCTCTCTCTTTGCATTCTAGACCATGCTCTAAGCTTTTTGACATCTACGTGCTTGATCAGTCGACCACGTAAGCTCAGATCCTTCTGAGTACCCGTCATGTTTGCATGACCGACCAATTTGACCACTACACCCTAATCAATCAATCAATAAATCAATTTGTTTTCTAAAATCCTTATTCAAGGCCACTTTCATATTCGCATACATTCGAGTCGAGCAATCACTAAACGTTAACTAAGTTAATCTCGTTTCATTAACATGTAAGTCTGAGGGTGTAAATCCCATTTTCTCTTGTATTTTTTAATTTAATTAATGTAAAATTCACGTCAAAACTATGTTCAAAACCTATTTTCAAAACCTTTTCACAAAACTGGTTTTACGATTTATCGGTCATCAGACGTCGGGAAGAATCGCAGCAGCAGCTGCGCCTGCTGGAATAGTCGCAGCGTCTGCTGCGTCTCTTCCAGAGGCTGCCCTGCTCCTGCTCTTCTTCTTCTTCCTCTGGTTGCTGCGATTTCGTTCCTTTCGTCTTTTTATTCTTTTCTTTCGTAAATAAATCTTTTTTTGACATTCTTCTTTCATTTATAGTTTTATTCTTGACTTTAATCCCTAATAATTCAATATTTGCAGGTTTTTGTCTTAAATCAAAATCTTATTTTAGAGGTCCGATTTGTTCATATCAGGTCTCCGGAGTTCGTCTTTGATACATTCTAGTGCATAATTAACATGATTAAATCACTTTCACTCGAGTTTATAGTTATAGTCAATGGTAAATATACCTAAAAGTATTAACTGGCCGCGGTTCTGACATCACAGCCAGAACTCAACTCGAGAACATTCGCAATAGGACCTGCGCCTCATCCAGAGGACGCAGCTATTGCTGCGCCTGTTCTGGGTTGATTTCTGTCCCTGAACTTCTGTTCTCGCTTTGACGTAGCTTTAATTACGTAATTAATTAATTATCAATCGTAATATCGCACCTAATCTGATTCTTTTTGTTTCTTTTAAACCTTTTATTTTAATCAAATCTCCGTTTCGAATGTATTTCTGACGTGGATCATGTAATCCTTTGTAATCCGTTGTAATCTTATTTAATCATTGTAATTGTATGATTTATTTGTTTGTTCCTTCATATGTAATTAATTCTAAATTCCTAACTTCGACATAATTGAGTGCTAATTACATGTTCACCGACATAGTCTAGTTCACATGCTAGGATTAAAACGTTGGATGTTGCATTGCATGCATATAATCGATAACATATCAAATATAGACGATTTCCCTAATCATTAGTAGAGGCCGCTATCGAGGCGGGCGGGATTAGGTGTTCGATTAAAGAGCTTCCTAATACGTACCCTCACCCCTTACTCCAGATCTCTGTGAACATCCGTGTTCATTGGCATCCACGAGAGTCATTCTAGACATAGAATGCTAAGGGTAACGAGTTCTTGGTGTTCATGTCACTACTTTGTGTCTTGACATGGCATAAAGTATTCGAACGGTTCCAATTTCCCATAAAAATTGGTGGCGACTCCACAAATGCGTATTTTTACGCTTGTACCCAAGCGCGCCCCTCCGTGGTCCTCGTCCCGTGAACCACACTTGTAAGCTTGATTATCTATATTGAATTGTTAGTTGACTTATGTGTTTTCTCGGTGTAAATCTTTTATAAACTACTGCGGTGACCTATATGATATCTCCAATCAAATGATGAACAGTGTGATTAGCAAGTGATAGTTTAGAGGACATGGATGTTAGCTCAGGGTGTTGGGTGCGAATCGACTAAGGCTTGGAGTCTTTCACCTAGACTGGATAGTGATTCACTTAGTAGTCATGTCCTATTACTGGAATATAGTAATTGTATTAAGGATTATGATGAGACTATTATGTGATTCACAAGTTTTGTAAAAAAATATCTTTAATAGTTGTTATGATATGTACTATCTCGGGAAACCGAGATGGTAACCCTCTCATTTGTTAGGGAAGGTCTTGCTAAAAGCTCCTAGGGTAAATGAGGATGTTATAGGTATTATCTTTAATACTGTTCATATCTATATTACCAAAATTTATTATTTTATGCAGAAATAGCATTAAGATTTGGAATGTGACTAGACATAAGGATCTCAACAATCTCGTGACAGATGAGCCAATTAGAAACACTACTAGTAAGGAAGAAAAATATGGTGGGAGTGACCTAGAAACGATTTTTTAAATCTATATTTTGACGGATAGAAAATAGATGGCAATAAAGCTGCTTTAGGATATTGTATAAAAGATCATAATAGTAAAGTCGTTTTGTTAGGAGAAAAAATTGTGTATCTAATAGCATCCTTGTTGAGTTGTTGCAGAAGCACTAACATTAAAAGAAGGAATTTTAGCCGCAAAATACTCAGGAATTTCAAAGCTAATAGTTAAAGGTGATAATTTATGTGTTGTTAGTTTTATTAGTATTACTTGGAAATTTTCTTAAATTGGAAATTTCATGTATTATCAAACATGTGAAATTAGATCTTAATTTCTTGTTATGTTTTTCGTATTCTACAAACTTATGTTTTCAATTCCCAATGTGGTTATCTTGTTGTGTTAGTATTAGATTTAGTTTTGTCCATCGTTGTGTTGTTCAATTATGCATGTATAACCGCTTGACAAGTCCTAAGTCCTAACTCTATGTAATTCAATATTTTTATCTTTGGCAAAAAAACGGAATTACTTTTTCACATACGGATTTTACTCTTTCACATACACTTTTTCATAAAGTTTTCCTCTCATACCCTTTTTCCTAACATAATCAAATTAACTCTATCTTTGCCTAATATTGAATCTAATTACTCTAAAAAATTGAATAGTGGATTACAACTCTCTAATTAGTGAACTAATTAGGCCTTTTAACAACAATTAATATGTTTTATTCAAGTTATTAGGTTTAATTTTTACTAAAATTGATATGCTTAGCAATTATTATTAATTAGAGTTTATGAATGGTGGAAGGCATGGTGGTTGTTGGAGCATGGTGGTGGTCGATCTGTGGTGGTTGAAGCAGGGGAGGAACGAGAATAGGTCGTCGAATCAAAAGGAGTGTAGGAAAGGGACGAAACCGAGGTCGGTGATAGTGGTAGCCGGAGAAGGACGACCCAGATTATCAGTAATGGGTTGTCGGATCAGAGGAAGAGTGGTAGTCGGTTGTGGTCGGAGCAAGTAGTGGGGGAGTGTCGAGAAGGGGCTGCGGGATAGGGGGTGCTGGAGAGGGAAAGGAAGCCGATGTAGTTGATGGTGGTGGTGGTAGCCGGCGAAGGGCAGCCCAGGTTAGACGGGGCAAAGTCAGTCGATGACTGGAGCAATGGGTGAACAAAAATTTCCGACCGGAGCAAGTGGTGTTGGTGAAGGACTGAAGGGAGATGAGAGAAAGGGAGGAAAAAAATTATTTGGGAGAGGGAATGAGAAAATGACAAGGGTAATATTGTAAAAGGCGTATGTGAAAGAGTAAAATCCGTATGTGAAAAAGCACGTCCCAAAAAAAAAAAACTTATTTGGTTGAATAAATTAGTTACCAAGCCCGTACCCTAAAATAAAGTAACTAAAGTTTTGAACAAATAAGTTACTTTAGTAAAAATAAGTTCGCTTATTTGTCTTACCAACACAACGCCTTAAACTCCCAACTCTTAAGTAAGGATGACAATAGGTCAGATTGGATCGACTTTTGCAAGATCAAAGCCTAATTTACTTACTTATTGAATCACCGATTCATATCCAAACCCGATCAATATCCAAAAATTTAAAATTCATACCCGGCCAATTACGGTTTTAAAAAATTCATACTTGCTCCAAATCCATACACATCCACCATATAATCCAAACCAAATCCGAGACTAAATAAAAAATTAATCTTATATGACAAAATTGAACTATCAAATTTAATAAAGCCTAAGTTTTCAAAAATATTTGGTTGGATCGAATTCGGTATGAATGGAACAGGTTTAGGTTTGATTCGAGTTTTCCAATAGTGGATTTGGATATGTGTTTTTATATAATGGATCGGTAGTTTTTAAAGGGTGAATTTGTATCAAATTTTTTCCTTCGGTTCGAGTCGCTTTGGGCCACAATTGCCATCCATACTCCCAAGACATTAGATATTACATAACTAACCCTACCCGAATGTTTATTATTGCATATAGTTCATTATCTCGAAATAAATTGAAAATAACTAACTTGGTAATGACTCGAAACAACCGGGTACGACCCCACCTGATTCGACTTGACCCGAATGCTTGCAAACCCAAAAGTGATTCTACCCGAACAGACCCGACTCGGTTGACTCGTCTGCTAGATCTATCAGACTCTCTTATATATCAATACGTCTGTAATTATATTATAATTTGGTCACAGTTTACCCCAAATTAATTTGTTTTCTAAGCTTTACCTCTTTTTGCACGGAAAAAGTGGATTATCCGATTATCCACAACTCTTTGCTATTAATTTAGAAACTGAATTTTATTTTTCAAATTGGTAGTTTTACTAGATTTTCGTTTTGGATAAAAAAAATCTCATTTTTAATTAATTCGTAGTCGAAAGTTATGCTAAGTCAAAATTATTTTGCCAAATAAAATCTGACCAACCGTAACAGATTAAAAATCGACTACAATTGTAAAGCAGTAAATTTTTTTGTTTCCAAATACACTGTATTTATGAGTTTGATCTTTAAAAAAAATTATTGTTTCAAGTCATAGTCCAGAGATATCAAAATTCATATATGGATGATTAAGGTTTTTTGGGGACAAAAAGTAAATAATGTAGCTGTAGAAGTTAGAAAAGCTCTTAATTATTAATCATTATTATGTGTGTAATAGTAAGTAGATTATGCACCCGTGGTATTACCTTCAAGGGTACAACTGGTTATGTAGTTACTTAGTTTATAATAAAGTTTTCAAGTTTTTTTTAAGACTATAAGCTTTATTATAAAGTGTTTGAGTTCGTTCACGTATATATTAAGCTAAAAAAAATTACAGAATAGCTCAAAAACTAAACATATAAATTCAGTTAATTATAACTTTCAGTTTTGACGTCAAGATATTGTTAAAATGTAACTTATAATTTTTAAAACTTTAGAAAAAATACATGTAAATTATGTTGTTAAAATGTCTAATGTAGTACATATTTTTTCTCTAAGTCAAGTTCACGCTTTTCTTTTTAAGTCGTTTATAACTTATAAGTAGGGTCTTATTTATTTTTTTTTGGGACATTCTACATGGTACCTCTATATTTTTTCATATTTTATGGTGTACCCCTCTTTTTGAGCTAAAAAACTCTAACTTTCTATAATTCTTGGCCATTCAAACTAAAGATTTTGTAAAGACGATCAATTTAAAAAAAAGGTCGTTACATTATGAACTCGTAGCCACAAGATATAGCCGGTTAATGTTTATTTGGTTAAAAACATTTGACCGGCCGTAACTCTAGCAAACAAATGACAATATTTTTTTTTTAAATTAAAAATCTCGTAAAACCGATCAATTTAAAAAACAGAACAATCACATTTCGAACTCCCAACCATGAATTATGCGTCGTCAAAGATTTTTACCGGAAAAAAGAGGGTATCGCTTAAAAAACAAAAAAATCCTGTGATTTTTGGTCATTCATTGTCACTCTCTTATCAGCCATTTTCACGACTTTCGTCCTTGACCATAATCGCCATATTTGCTCTCTAAACTCACTCACAAACCACTTGCACACATAGTCTCATCTTGTAATTCGGCTGGAATTCTTAACGGTACTCAATTACATGATTTTGTTGATTTATATATCTATTAATTGCATTTATTTGGGTTTTAGTAATCAATTTGTGATATTTTTATGTTAGGGTTACTGAAGATCGCTCAATTTTACTTTTTTCGTATTTAAATATCCGTTGTTTAGGCTAAAGATTGTACCTTTATTATTGTTAGATTATTGTTCTTGTGTGAATTTGAATTTTAGTGCTTTTGCTGCAAACTGAAGTATAATTTTCGAAAGTTAGGTAATTTTTGATCGGTGAAATTTTTTAGAATTAGGGAAGCTTGAGATTTTCGCGGTTTAAGTTAAGGTGAGTTATTTCTAGATTGTGAATAAATGGTTCTATGAGATTCTAGTGTGGCAGGGGAATTCTGGGTTATGATCATATGTATGAGTTGCAAATGGAAAGTCGGAAACGGATAATGTGGATGATTTGTGGTGTAGGGCATGTAAGAATGCGTTACGAACAAGAGTATTGAGCTAAAAGAAGTATCAAATTTGGATGTTTATCGTTGTTGTTGGAATAAGACGATGCCATGTTTAATACAGATTACTATTTGAGATTAATAGTAAATTTACGTCCTTCTGAGAGCTAGAATATTACCGTAAGTGTAAATAGTACATTGCTACATAGTATAACAGATTCGATACGTTTCAATCCATTTTCCTTTGGTGGCATCTTTGGAACATAACGAGTTTGACCTTAAAAGAATAATAGGTCAGATTTTGATGCCCGACAATATAATTGGTGCTGGAAATATCCTGAACTAGAAGATTATGAAGCAGGAGCTTTGTTTGTCCTATAGGGTACGTCCAAGGATCTTAGTTTAAAAATGTGCAAGGCGCACGGAGGCGCTAAGGGGCCGAGGCGCAAAGCGCAAAGGCAAAAGCGCGCGCCTTTTTGACGCAAGGCGCCCTATTTTTTTATAACAAATTTGAAATTTCCAAATATTATTTTGGCAACAATAACCTTTTCAAGTTGGCTAACATGTCAAAGAGTGAAGTTAGGAATAATGAGGAAAAGAAACAGTGAGCCCTTTCTAAAAGATATGGAAAGTGCGTACTAGTTAGCCTTGTTATGTGAACCGTGTCTAAAAGGCGCACCTAAAATGGACCGAGGCGTTTTGGCTAGTGCCTCATCCAAAGCGCGCCTTAGGCGCCGTGCACTCAAAGCCCGCTTTTTTAAACTAAGCCAAGGGTAGAATTCTAAAAGGATAATTAACGAGGATAATGTATTAAGGATACATCATTACCTGATTTAGAAGATTGGATAGCTAGTTAGACCCGGCGTGTTTCTCGCCTGTCATCTTTGCATTGTTCGACATTCGAAAGAAGGCTAGGTTTGAACTTGATGCTTGATGATGTCATTGTTTCTGGAAATATCCTGGATGAGAGACAAGATGAATCAGGAATTTGTTTCATTTGTGGTTTAGAGTTTATCAAGGATATACGGAGTAATAAGGTAAGTAGGGTAGCTTTACGCTGTAAGGTATGCTGCCAATCTAGTGAAGTCCGCTATTTCATTTCGACGTAGCAAAGAGATCAAAGGAATATCTTTTCCATTCTCGAACATGATTTTCAACTCGTTTATGGTCCACTGGCTGTATTAAATTGGGTTTATTTGATGCTAATTTTTCATAAACATCTTTTTTTGTTCAAAATTATGGTCCCTTGATCGCTGCAAAATGAAGTTATCATCTCTCTCCACGACCCAAAGAAATTAGGTCTTTCTGTCTGGGTCATAAGTGCGGAGTATCATATTTTAACCATTATCTTAGCTTTTGCATTTGTAATTCTTACTCTTGTGCATTCCTTTTGCGGCGAGTGAGTGCTTGTAAATGGAAACTTAAAGTTAGTAATGATCAGTATCTTCTTTCATTTTGGGTTTGACTCGTGGCTGGAATTGGGAACTATGGCCATGTGTCACTTTGTGCTTCTGAAACTTTTAGTGTACAACACGTGGTTGAATGGTTGTGCAGACATATTCCATACGTGTTAGTTGGTGTTAGATTTGATTATTTGAACCTTTTCGCTCTATTGACTTTTCTCAATTTGTTTGAAGTTTATGTCATGTTGTATCACATATTAATAGTTCGTGGATTAATCATGCTAGCAGTTGGTTCTGCCAAATTCGATTTTCATATCTTGCAGTCCTGACTCCTGTGGTTGAGTAACAGGCCATTGCCATATTTGGCATTGGCAATAATTGCTCAGGGAGGGGTCCTTTCTGATTACCTTTTTTTAGACTAACAATATTGCCTCGCACTGATTTTACTTAATTGTGTTTCTTATGTTAGCAGTGCACGTGGAAGATTCATTGGCTTTAATTTATTTTGAACTTCCGCCTTTTCTATTGTCTTTGGCTGACAATTTCAAAATGAGTGCAAGAGGCCGTCTCACAGCACCTGGAATGATGCAGCATGGCCCACCTCCAGGGATAGGGACTTCTTCTGGCCATCGCCCTCTAGACCATCCAGAGTTGACGGCTCAGGTTGCAGAAATAGACCGCCTTTTGTTGGAAAACAGGAAATTAGCGACATCAGTAAGAGCTATGAGGATGGATCTTGGTGCTGCTGAGGATGAAATAAAGAGACTTAGCTCACACATTAGAAGTACTGAGACCGAAAGTGATATTCAAATAAGGGTTTTACTAGAAAAGATTGAAAAAATGGAGTCCAGCATTAAAGCTGGGAATGGTGTGAAAAAGGACCTACAACAGGCACACAAGGAGGCTCAAAGCTTACTTGCAGCTAGAAAAGTACTCATATCGAACATTCAGAAAGCCAGTCAGGAGATTGAGATGTACCACACTGACATCAAGAATATTCCTGATATGATCTCTGAAATAGACAGCATGCGAGTCGAGCATCAACGTTTGCGGTAAGTATCCATTGCCTGTAAGGTACCTCTTATGACAACTTCTTCCTAAAAATCTCTACTTTATTTTCATATCATGTCAGTAGAAATTCAGAGTGTTCTAAAGAAGAGAATATTGTGTTCTTTTTTAGTTTTTTTATCACACTAAGAAATGCTGATTATCATACTGTAATTGTACAATGTCCTAATTCTTTTGATGTGATGGAAGCGAAAGTCAAGATTGCAAGATCAGCTATTAATGCTTTTGGCAAGGAATGATGCGCTAGCATGCTCACTATGGTGTGTTAGTTGCTATTTAGCCTTGGCCTGACATAATTTGACTGCGAAACCTTGGGCATTTGCCTGATTTTTGCAATTATAATGGCCAATTTCTTTGAATTCTTCCCTTTAATTGCTTATACTGACCACAGCTTCAGTATCTCATCTCAGTTTGATGGTTGGTTACTTATTTTTTCAAGAACATTGGAATTGTTTCTAACCCTAGGCTTATTGATTTCTGTGTGAAGTTCTACCTTTGAGCATGAAAAGAATATAAACATTGATCTAGTGGAACGAATGCAATCGATGGAAAGCAAGCTAGTAGCAATGTCAATGGAGCTTGACACATTACGAGCTGAATCACTGAAAGCCGAGAATAGAGCACAAGGTTATTCTTCTTCCATGTGTGAAATTTCGCACAACATTCATAAAAATCCTTTTTTTTTTATAATAAACTTCTCAAGCTAGGTATGACAAATTTGACATCTTGGTTGAGTCAATTCGCATAGAGTCATTTTGTACATATTAGGCACTTTGGGTTGGGTCACTTATGGGCTTAGGGTATATGTGCACTTCAGGTCGTGTTATATCCGGAATGCGTCAGATTGTGCTGTATCATTTTTTTTTTAGTGTTAATAAGTCCAACAGTATTGGCGTTTGCCGGTTGTACGTAAATAAATAACAACAACAACAACATCAGAGCCTTAATCCCAAAATGATTTGGGATTGGCTGACATGAATCATCCTTTAGAACCGTCCATGGGTGTTAGCACACCTCAAAATGCAAAAATATAGAAAAAGAAAAGTGGAAAACAAATGGGGAGTGAAACATAATACTAAAGACCTAAGATGAGGGTGGCAGCTGGCCGCGAGGTCCAGCATGACCTAAGCATGAGCACGGCCAGGCATGACTTAATTTTATTAAATATTAAGCGGTGTGGCCCATGGCATGGCGGGCTGGGGGTGTGTTTGGTTACCGTTTTTGAAAAAAATAAGGGCAAGACACAGATCAACATGGTAGCTCACAGTTGACGACGACCTGGTAGGCACAGCCAGTTTAATAGTTACTATAATACTAGTGTTCAAGCCCGGGCGTTGCCCGGGTCGTTTCGCTACATAAGCAATTGAGATTCAGTAGACCGTTTTCTTTTTGGTATTTGCTTTTCTTTGGCGATTATGTGGCCGGTTCAGTTTTTTGTCCATTTTTTTTTGTCTTGACGGTGTTCTCATGTATAAATCAATTGTAACTTAGAAATTTAAGTTTTAACTTGATTTTATAGTCCTTTAGGCACGTAAAGGTATTCGTTTTTTTTTTTGTTAACTAGTGTAAATTTCTTTTTTTTTTAATCATAAATGTACAATTTTTATTGTAAGAAAACAGAATATATGACCAAACATGTGGGCCAAATTAGCTCGGCAAAATTAACGGACAATGGCGATGGCCTACGCGGCCACGCACGATAGATCACTCAGGCCGGCACACGGGTCGTGATGCTCTCCAAAAGAATAGACGCATCATGACACTACGCTGTGGCTCAATGAGCCGGATCCTTTTTTCTATTAGGCATGAGGCATGGCACGGCACGACCCATTGCCACGCTTGCTATCCGGTGATTTTGGACGGGTCATTTAGAATTGAGTCGGGCCTTAGGTTTTGTATTATATTCCGGGTGCTTGTGTTCGGGTGTAGTTTGGGTCTCCTCAGGTTGTAAGTTTTGCGTCGTCTTGTCTATCTTAGCTTTTGGGCTGGTGTTGTTTCTTTTATTCATTAGCTTCCGTCATTTCTTTCCATGCAGAGACAGCTCCATATCACGGTTCATATCGAAATTCGGATCCTCAGTATCCCTCCTTATACCAGGGTAATGGTCCTTATTATGATCCTTATAGCAGGGCTCATATTCATACAACAGCTAATGGAACCATGGAGGCAGTGGTTCCACATGCCCATGCTAATAGTTCAATTCCCTCAGCCGGCGTCATTTCAAACCCTAATGTCTCGGGTGCTTCGGCTCCAATGGATTGGGATGGAACGTATGACCGGAGCTAGTAATTCGACGTGAGTAGGCTTCCCTTTAAATTTGGGTACTGTACTGCATAGTCTAAGGAGGGAAACTGGAAGTCCTGCATCCACAGTTGGTTTGCTTGTCTCTTGATAATGTCATCATGACTCATGGCATGCAGTCCATGCGCATTGTAGCTCCACTTAACAGAAATATTTTAATAAATGAAATGATTAATCTTCTGTGGTACACTTGGTGCTATTGATATTTGTGTTAACTGCTGTCTGATTCTGCATGTCTGCAACTGAGTTTACATAATCACATTATGAGGGAAATATGAAGGGATCACTGCTCCGGATGACTGGCTAACAGGAAATTGATATCATATCCATTTCGGATGTCGGAACCATGTGTTATCCTTAATCAGTGTGTTTTTGGCCTTATTTCTAAAAGTGTTTTTTTACTCAAAAATTGTTTTTGGCCAAATAAATCTAAAAGTTAAAAGTAGTTTCTCAAAAATTCAAATACCATGTTTTTACCCATAAAAATAGAAACATCAATTTGATGTTTCTGTTTCTTAGAAACTACTTTTGAAAAATTAAACTTAAAAACGAGAAACTTTTTTTTAGCAAACTATGCCAAACATGCTCTCAGTCTAGGTGGGTTGGGTTTTGGTTGAGTCAATTGTTCAAGGCCGTCCAGCTTTATACATATGCGGTCTGGCTTATGTTAGTCCAATTATGAGAAACAAAGATTTGCTGCAGGACTGTATTTTGTTTTGTTTCTGGTAAAGCGAGTTACAACTTACAAGGACAAATTTGCTGTTGGCTTACGAACGTAAGTCATGAGTATTATCTCTCATTATTTTACTAGTTAGGTTAGTTGATATTAAACCAGTTAAACTGGACAATCAGGTCGGGTTTGAGTTGGGTCAGTTTCGGGTCGGGTCTTTTGGGTTAGCAGCCTTCGGGTCATTTTCGGGTCAACTACGATAATAATCAGTTTAAACATTCGAGTCGGGTCAAATTGGTTTAGGTGTTGGGTCGGGTTATTCGGGTCGGGGCATTTGGATCGGTCAACTTTGCCAGGTCTAGTTCATATCTTGCATGACTCGTGTGAAGAACATGAGATTCAACCCTACTTAAAACTAATTCACCGATATGGTCAAATGTAACCAAAATGGTTCAGTTATTTTTATAGCTTACTAGTTTAAACATGTGCAAATTGCACGGCTACGCTATTTCTAATCCCCAATAAACTAAAAGAATAAGTTTATCCAATGTTTTCCCTCCAAAATCATCCCCAATAAACTAAAAGAATAAGTTTATCCAATGTTTCCCTCCAAAATCACCCATGCTCTAATAAGGAAACAAAAAAAATTATAATTATTACAATTTTCTTCATTTTAATA
>JAOWBH010149096.1:0-12371 GCA_028566215.1 Silene coronaria | reverse complement strand
AGATAGTACCTTGAAAGCAACATTATGATCAGTCTTATTTGTTAATTGCAACCAACATGTGCTTAACCTATTCAATTGAACTGCAGAAAAATCCCAAATAAATCCAGATAAAATAGATTAACTAACCTGATTAGGGTAATAATTAAGGGTTAATTAAGAGAGATTAATGAACTTACATGGGAATTTAAGCTCAGAAGGTTGGACGTGGAGAAGTCTTCCATTCATGGCTTGGAAAATATATAACAGTAAAAGAATTTGTTAATAATATTTTTCAGGTTTTTACCCATATGTAAATTGTGAAACTAGGCATATTAAAGTTTGTTTAGTGGTAAAATTGAGAAAGACAAAATTACTACTGTAAGATGGGAAAAGATGAAACAAGATCTCAACAACATTGGTATGCCTGATGCCCTTTCAGTTCCTTGTCCAAATTTAGAAAGATAATAAAATTCTTTATTTTGATGGTTTTAGGTTTTCTTTTCTGTTTTTTATTAATTACTAGGGCTTTGTTAAATCCATTTTATGTTAATTTTATGCAAATGATGTGTTGATATATTAAAAACCGTTTTGATTTTAGGGCTCCGTTTGACCGTTTGGCAAAAAAACATGTTGGTATATTTTCAAGAAACTCAACGTTTTAGCATGTTTGACTCATCAATTTACTAATTTAATTGTTTGAAATGACATATTCATATTCAAATAGTAGATTGCATTTCTAATTTATTATTGCGCATCTATTATTGCGCAATATGATGCTTAATTGCTTTCCCTAGCATATGAAGTTGAAGTGATTATAGTGTGATATCTAGAGGTGAATTTGGTGATAGTACATGTTTGAAAGACTTCCCTAAACACGGTAGCATAATTAATTGAAATTTGTTAGAAAGCTCTAAATTAAAGTTCAAGTTGATTGCAACGCCTAAGAATTCTATCCCGGTATATTTTTGTAAAGGCGATGGGTTATTGAAAAACTCATATATCTTACTATATGCAAGTTAAATATATATCTTTATTTGTTAGGTTACTGAATCAATTTAAGCAACAACTCGTATTGTTCACTAGCTTGTTGTCAATATTTAAAAGAGTGCTCACTAATCAGGTACTTTAAAACTGCACTAGGAGAAGGGATACTCCTTACTAATACACTCACGGCCAAATTGACAAGCCAATGTGACTCTAACTAAGCCTACTGATGACTTTTGCATCCTACCAAGTGACTCACCGGTCTAATAGAAGCTAATAAGAAGCAAATTGTAATTAGCGGGTCGTCAACCGCAACTGAATACAAGGCCATGACATTTACTACTTGTAAAGTAAATTGGTTGATGCATGACTTTACTCAAGACTCAAAAATTATGTTCTTCGTTGCGTTGTAAAGTGATCATTAGACAGTATTATTCATTGCAGTCAATCCAATCTATCATAAAAGGACTAAACACATTTAGTTTATGTGTCATTTATTTTGTAAAAGATAGCACAAGAAGTTGTGGATTTTTCTTTCATGTCTTCTCATAATCAAATTGATCATATCTTCACCAAAACTCTCACGTCTCACAACATTAAAAACTATTGCAAAAGCTGAGAGTGATGTAGCCACCATTCACAATTTCAAGTGGAGTTAACTGCATTACTCTCACAATACTATGCTAACAGAGCACATAAATACAACTCAAATCACGTCAGGATACCCATAAATATGTTGTAAGGGTTGGTATGTAGTGCAAGCTGTAATATTGGTGCGCGGTCGTCGTCACGCAACAAACAATATTTATAAACTCAACAAACTAGCATAGCAAGCAAGTCGAGGTCGATCCATGGGACGGTTGTGTGTTTGCGCTCTAGGTCTATCTACCCCCAATCAATACAAGTGTCGCAATTATATGGGTTTGTAATCTAACTAGAAAATGCGAATAAACCAAAAGAGTAAGAACGCGATCAATTAAAGAAAGGTAACTAGGGTGTCATGGGTCATAGGCAAACCCATCTAATGAGGGGTGCTCTATGTGTCCTTGCACTGGGCCTCCAAATTTTTGGGGCCCGAACTTGCCTTGAAAAAAATTAATAATGAAATCAAAACGCAAAACATACGGTTAAACGTACTCCAAATTCCAAGCTTCTTTCAACACCTTTCCCAAATAGAATTATTTTCTTTCCAAAAAATCTAAACTTACTCTTTAATCTTCCATCTATAATCTATCGTTTATTTTTTTTAATCTTTAAATATGATTTCTCCATATCAATTCATCACAAATCATTGTAAGTTTACAATTAAAGAGATAAGAATCAAGCCTTTGTCACTTTTTCGGTTCCAATCGTCTGCTAAAATCGAAATAGGTAATATTTCTTTTTAATTTTAATGAATTTAATTATAATTTTAATGAAATTAATGGTTATGTATTTGGTGCTATTGTAGGTAAGACAAGGAATTGGAGATCAGTTAATTGGACATTCGTGACGTCGATTGTTTCGTTTCATCTTGTATCTCTATTTTTAGTATTATGTTACCAAGAATAAGGAAATTTCATCTCAAATAATTTGTAGTTTGCATTTATATTTTAAATAAACGTTCTTTGATTTTGTAATTTTGAGGCCTCAATTTTTTTTTCGCACCGGGTCTCTATTTTGCTTGAGACGACCCTGTTCATAGGGGTAATGTAGGAGTCTACACATGCGAGTCTAAAATTGGGCCATGGTTGTAGCCGGATTATGGACCAAGTCTCTCGATCTAATGGCCCTACCTAGGTTGGGTCGGGGTAGCTCTCGCGTGTTCTCAATCAATAACCTACCAACATAGCACACGGTCTAGAACACCTGAGGCTCTCGATCTTATAGGGATGCGGAACGAATAGAGAATCATGCAAGTTGGCCTAACAAGCAATTCATCAAATATCATATATATGTGCACTAGTTAAAACCACAACAATTACTCAATTAAATAGGACTCAATAAGCATGGAGTAAACTTTTGAATTAATCCCAAAATCCCCCACTAACCCTAACTAAAACACTACTCGCTAATCATCATGACAATCATAAGGACACCCTCTATAATAGCATCATCTAGATCACCTATAATTATAAGGCAAGTGGTAGACAAACAAAATAAAAGGTAGGACAATCGATCAAGAGAGATTTAGGAATCCACCAATTAATAAAGCAAGGAAAGAGAATTAAGAGATCAACATAAAGGAAAGATTAATCCTTAAATAAAGGTGAAGACTTTGTCGCTAAATCTTCAAGCATAACCCAAGAAATTCAAAACTAAAACTAATGAATAATTATTGAAAGATTGATTATAATTTGGTGAAGAGTTCAAGACTAATCTAAGAGAGTTTTTACATCTAATCTAAGGAGGAAATCTCTAAGACATAATAATCATGAGTTAGATCTCTAATGGAGGCTAATATTGTTTTCTCTCCTAATCCTCCTATAAAATGGGTATTTATAATGGAGGGATTAGGTTAGAAGTTGGCGGATCTGAGGATGAACTCGGACAAGCTGTTGTCCATCTCGAACGAGTTGATGGCCATCTCGGACTGACTGGCTGAGGCTTGTCTCGAACAAGCTGCCCTCCTGTCGAGGCTTCATCTCGGACGTGTTGTGAGGCATCTCGGACGAGATGTCTCATAGGCACATTTTGGCTTCTTTCTTCTCATTTGCCCTTCTTTATTCACTAAGATCTTCTTGTCTTTGCTCCCTTTGACGTCTAAATGTAAGAGTCGTCTTTAGGCCATCAAAATGAGCATGTGAAAGACGGGTTTTCCGCCTAAATTGCTCATTTCCTACATTTCGCATAAAACAAGGTAGAAGTATGAATATGAAGATTTTGGCCATAAAACCGACTATAAATAGGACTAAATGCATGCAAAATAAGGTTAGTTAAGGGTGTAAATGTGTAAATTAGAACCACATCTAATATAAGTCATATTGTCATTATGTC
Organism: Silene coronaria; assembly: GCA_028566215.1. Lineage (NCBI taxonomy): Eukaryota > Viridiplantae > Streptophyta > Magnoliopsida > Caryophyllales > Caryophyllaceae > Silene > Silene coronaria. Next base: position 8,432 of record JAOWBH010149096.1, on the reverse strand, counting down.
TTATGTCCTTTTGTAAGGATCATTCTATGATATTGTGGTTATCTAGTATAAATAGAATGTAAACTCATCTCATTCATTCTACTCACAAACATATGAAATAAACCGCGTCAAAAGGACATGTTATTTTCCTCAAATATTTTACTAATAAGAATTACTTAGTTGCTATGCTTCATTAAATGTTATCATGGTTCAAGTAATTAAGATGTATAGTACATAACTAAACTTAGGGTACTTAGGGTGTCTACAAGATAGTAGTGTACTAGTGTGACAAGCAGGTTCCACTCGTTAAGACATTTTTACCCGATGTGATCTTGATGAATAACGACAAAATTTAAAGGTGATTTTGATCAATAACAAATGACCGGGAAGCATCCTTAGGGTGCTTTTCGAATGTAGCAATGATAATCAAGCTTTTTAAGTGACACATCACTCAATCTTTGATATCTCTTGTCGAAACAATATGGTTAAATTGGACACAATCACAAAAGTATGATATCAAATTAATGGATTGATACTTGATACTAACTATTAATAATTAACACACTTATTTAGGCGGTATTGAAACTACAAAGTATAAATCACTCGTTAAAACATTTGATTGCATTCAAAAGAATAATGTCTCGCCGGTGGTAAGCTCATTTCTAGGTGCTTCAATTCCATGGATTTTCTCTTTGATTTCAATTCCCAGGTAGGTACTTGGTGTGGTTAAATAAAGGTCGACGTTGATATTACTCAAGGAGTTTGCCATCCTCATGGATGAGTTGTGCGGATAGGGTGCCGCAGGGAGTGAGTCCAATTTTGGTATCAAAACCAAACGCGATAAACCTACCGCAGTGAATAAGATGAAGTTATCGTATCTGTAATTGATAGTAAGTTTAAACATCATAAAATGATCAGAACGCCCTTATTTCACAAAGTAGTCAATGAGAGCACGAGCTCCTGCTCAAACAAGAATCTGATTTTGACCTAATTGTTCATGCATTAATTCATGACGATAACAAAATACATAAGTAAGACATTCGCACAATAAGTATTTTTCTTATTTTGCGTTTTTTTATTCTTCTCATTTATCCTTTTGCAAGTTTAAATTTTGATAATTAATGCAAATGAGCTAAGAAGTTAATATATAAGCGAATAAAATGATGTTTAAAGCATCGTGTATAAAACGATACGTAAAGTAAATGAGAAAAATAACATGAACAACAAAGCGTCTCCCTTGTGACGGGTCGGATCGGATGACGGATCATTTATGAGAGGAAATGGTAGAGGGGACAAGGGTAGAACCCCCATGTGCTCCTCCCACTTGCCCTTGTTGAGTATTTTGTGAGGGGAAATGGTATCCGTCACAAGGTTGTGACGGATACCTTCCGTCACAAATGAGAATTTGCCCATGAACAATAGGAAGTGGTGTGTAACTACTATGTAAGTGTGTAACGATTTCACGACCACTAAATTGAACAAAGCGTCTTGCTTGTGACGGGCTATTCCCGTCACAAGGTAAAGACCTCTCACAAAAGGGAGAGAGTGAACAAGGTGGGGCACCCCCATGTGCTTCTCACTCACCCCTAAATGGGTATTTTGTGAGAGAAAACGGTATCCGTCTCTATTTTGTGACGGATACCTTCCGTCACAAGTGAGAATTTGTGTAAATTGAAAGGATAGAAGAAGGAAAAATGTAAATAATTTCATAGGAGTATTTAATTGTTAAAGCACACATGAGAGTATGAGATAATTGAGTCAAAAGAATTTCAAAATGGGAATGATACACAATCTAGACATCCCCACAAATAAATGTGTTTAATGATAGTGAGATTGAGACATTAAGTAATGAGATTGGGGCGTTTGATAATAAAAAAAGATTAAGTGGGGCTAATTTAAACTCAACATTCAACATTGGTTGTCACTCACATGATCCACACTTTGTATTTGCGCTTTGCGCATCCATCCAAAATTCATACGGCATCTTTCTTCCTCTTTCGTAAACAACTCCTCTTTTGTGGATTACTCGTATTATTATTGGACTTTTGATCCCAAAGCTGTATTCCAACTTTCAATCACTGGGGTCTGAACACAAAGGGCTTTTTCGTCCTATAAAATACTATGAACATTTCAAAAAAGGTTATTTCTACAAAAAGACGTTTTCAATTTAAAAAGAAAAAAAAATACTTTTATTACTATTACTATTGAGATTTAATATTTGTCAAAAGATGACTTATTTTTTGTCAAAATCAACTCGACGATAAACTTGAAGACATATTCCTATTAAATTGAACTTTTGTCTCGGCTAAAGTACTTTTTAACGTGTCGACTAAGAAAACGAAATACACTATACGGTACAAAGAGAGAAAAAAAATGATATGTGCATCAACGATGACCAACTTCGACATACAAAATACACAAATATTAAAATAAAAAAGAAAAACTTAAAAAAGCGATCGCTTGCGTTGAGGTAGACATGTGGAAATCCGAGCCGAACGACCTCAACTCTCAACCCATAATTCCAATCGGCTTTTTACAAGAGTAGACCTGATAAATCTGAATCCAATCGGATTAATGTACTTTTTTGACAAAACCATTGGCCAATTAAAACATTAAAACATTGGTGACAAAGTCATTGCTGCCCCCATGTAAATTCCCTTTTTACCCTTTTCCAATCTATTTCACTTTCAAAAACTCCATTTCCATCCCTCTCACTCCCATTCTCACACCTTCATCTTCATCCTCCAGGAAAAAATTAACACATCAATTACCTAAATCAATCCAGAAAGAAAAAACACAAAATGAGCTACAAAAAATACGAGATTATCCAACAAACTTCATGGTCATCTAACCCATTCTTTCTCTCTCCTCCATTTCCTTCATTCTTCCCTTCCGATGACCTCATCATCACCCCACCCTTATTCGACCCGTTTCTCACGGATCTGATCCAGATCGAAGAAACCACTCCGTTCTACAAACGGGTCACCAAGACAACCCAAACCAGGAAAGCCAGCCCGACAGAGTTATACCTCCGGTCCATATCAGACCGTGTTAGCTCGCTCGAGTCCCGGTTCGACCGGCTTCTAGCGCTGAAGGAAAAAGAGAAGGAGAAGGAGAAGGAGAAGAAGAAGGTGAAGGATGTGGATAGAAAGTACACGTGGATGGCTGAGATTAAAGGAGGTGAGGAGAGGAAGTACACGTGGAAGGCTGAGATTGAAGGGAAGAAAGGTGAGAGAAAGTATGAGTGGAGTAGCGAGATTAAGGGAAAGGGTGGTGATGATGATGTTAAGAAGTACACATGGAAGGCTACTATTGGTGGAGATAAGAAGAAGGGTAAGAAGGAGAAGAAGAAGAAGAGTAGTGAGTGTGGGAGTGGAAGTGGAAGTGGGACCCGCATTGTTGAGATTGAGGATGATGAGCCTGTTTTTGATCATCATAGGTCTCTTGTTTTGCGTCAGGTAACGTATATTGTCGTTTTAGTCCGTCTTAAGCTTAACACGTTTTTTTTTTTTTTTTAATGTTTACTCTCATTTGTTTTCCCTTTTTAATTTGTTGTGACCTGTGAGGAGTATTTTAGTCGAAGGTAAACAAATGATTGGGACGGAAGGAGTATGTTATAAGACGGTCAAGAGCAAAGACTTGTTCGTCAATTGATTATTGTGATGAAAGTGTACTCGGTTTAATTAGAGGAGTGAACTTCCTTTTTTTTACAGTAGGTTAGGGTTACTTGCTGTTAGAAAAAGAGTAAATCAAGTTGAAATTTACTTGATTTGATGGTTTTAAAGTAAGGGATTCGTAGTGTTTGGTGTTGATTTAAGTAAAGGAGTGAAAGGACACAGCTTTGATCTAGATGTTAGTTGGATTGTCGATGTGTGGCGGTAAATCGAGTAGTTTATTGGATAATTTGATCTACTCATTTAATAATAGAGATTAATAATAGAGATAATGACTTGGATGTGTGATTTTAATTATCTCGTACAAAAAGTCTCACTGTGTATTTAGTGGTGATCTGTAATGTGGATAATGTTGCACTCCTAGTTGGCGTAGCTGAGAGTCTGTCTCGTGTGATATGTGACGCTATATGAGTGAAGATCTAAACTTTATAGCAGCTTGTTGATTGCAGATATATTAGTGGTGGATTGAATGTTGAGATTTTAGGTGTTGTGATCGACTGATCCGATCATGTTGACAACTTTGGTGAGGTGTAAGCTGCGTTTGATTGTGTTACTTAATTTGGTGTCCTGTGACCTCAACTTAATAAAGAAGGAGATGGAAATCAAGAGATATTGATCACATTGTAGAGTTTGTGTGGGATCATATGATTATACAAAAGTCGGTACTTTAGTGAATTGTTAAGTTTGCTGGATATTTATCAAAGTAAAGATCCTGGACTTGAAATTTTGCAAATTGCTGTTCAATTTTCTAACTATTTTAGCTCGATGTTTTGTCCTTTGATCCTCCTATTGAGTTTATAGATGTTGGGGGTTTCTGAAGAAGACATTGTACTAATTGTTGTTTTTGAGCAAGTGAAAGTTTACTTTATTGATCTTTTTTATTTTATTTTGTTCAAGGCTTTTGCAAAAAGACCTGCCAAGAACAAGGGAAAGAAGAAGGAGCTATCCCCCTTGGACGCTGCTGTTTTGATCCAGAGGACCTTCAGGGCTTATCTTATTCGTAGGTCACAGGTCCTTCGTGCTCTACGAGAGCTGGCAGTTGCAAAGACTAAGTTGAAGGAGCTGAGGGCATCTTTCCACAACTTCTCTTTCCGTAGTTGTATATCCCGTGATGCTGAGCAACGTCAGAAATTTTCAGAGAAGATCATTGTCCTGCTTCTCACTGTGGATGCTATCCAGGTGAGATCTCATGTGCCTATTTTAGTTAGCATAGTAGTCATGGTTTTAAAACAACCGAGAGATGGTCTTTAGGTGATAATTGTGTCATAAGTCGCATATAATGACTGTTGTTTCAGAATAAAAAGAATTGTAACAAGTTCAGTGAGCTATTGTTTCGTTCATCATCACCAAGAACAGAAAAACAGTGGATCTTTGGCTCCATTGCAATTGGAAACGAGCTTCTAAATCCTAATTAAAGATGAAATATGTTTTCTCTTGCACCTCTAGATATGAAAACTCCAGTAGATAGTATATGACAAGTTTTCCCCTCTACGGAGTATTATTTATCATTCGGGATTACCCTTCCTATTGAAAAAGAATACTACCCTTCCTCTTTGAAAAGTCTAATCGCTCCATTTGTACCATTTCTATATGAACGACCCCCGCGCAATGTATTGCCTTTTGTGCATAATCCTAAGTTGTTGATTTTTGGATGAGCAGGGTGTGGATACGATGGTAAGAGCTGCAAAGAGGTCAATGGTAGATGAGCTAGAGGCAATGCTTGACGTCGTAGACCCACAGCAACCTGGCAAATCTCTCTCAATGAGAAGGAGGACCTTCGACATGCCTAGCGGTGCCATCCAAAAAGAAATAGCAGAAGGTGTTGCCCAGGTTGTCCAAATGCTAGATGAAGAACATGCAACCTTCGAGGCCTGTGTCTAAGAATAAACCAGACCTTGCTGCGCGATAAAGTCCATTTCATTCAGTTTGTTGTTGTATCTTTATAACTTAGAACAGTTGAATTTCTAGCCTGAACGCTTTGGTACTTAGTCCCTGTTTATGTTTTTAGAAGCTATGGCTTCTTGAGAGGAGTTTCCTGCTACGTTTGCCTTGCGTTGTTTTGATCATGTTAATCTAATATCGCTTGTTGAACTTTTCAAATCATTTTTTTTTTGTATCTTCTACATGCTGATTTATCAATGTTGATTAGCTTAGTTGGTAACTGATGATAATCACTGTTTTGAAACCCCTCAATGTCAAGAAAGTGTCCCTGATTCCGGTTACACTTTAGACACTCCAGGCGTCAATTTTCTGAGACTCGCAAATTGTAAACTATTTGCTGATTGCAAGACAGTTTTACACAAACATCATGTAAGATGGTTTCCGAATCAGGAGGACATGAAAAAAAAAACCTGTTATAATATATACTCGTCCTTGTCTAAGATCGTATTGCACAAGCATATGCACATGACACGATAGAAAAAGGCCAGATAATAGAGTCGTACTGGAAACAAAGATTATGCAAAAAAGAAAATTCAAGCTCAGCTGCGCACATGAGTCATCTTTAATCAGACGGACATGGCGAACCCAAAGTGCCAGAGGGCGCAAGATTCATCATTGCTTGCAAATGCACCAGCCGGGAATCGAACCCGGGTCTGTAGCGTGGCAGGGTACTATTTTACCACTAGACCACTGGTGCTTGATGAATTGTAAGCTCTTGGTAATTTATAATTTCTGTAAAAGATGAGCCTAGTGGGTAACATAAAATAAAACAGATTGTACATTGTGTTATTTCGACGTTAAGAAAGAATAAAGTTCCAGCATCTGTAATAATGGCATTAAAAAATATTTACATATTATAAACAAAATTTACTTGTTTTGTCATACATTTGATTGACTTTTTCTAAATTATTTGATATTACCGCGTACGTAATGCATTGTGCTACTGAGGAAATCAGCTTATGCGCAAACTGCAGAGTAATTTACTGTGCTTTGGTCAAATATACCATTTCTTATCTTCCATCTTCACTCAACTTGTATCTTGCATCTAATAAATAATAAATTCTTTTGTCTAACAAAACAATAAATTTTACATCATTTTTAGGGTATAAACCAGACATTTATATTAGGAGAATCATGAATATTACACCAGAAACAAGTGACAATAACTCGATTTTGAAGTAATGAAGTAAATATAAAAGCATGGGAATGTCTCTACGACAATGGTTTTTTAGGCAATGAAAGCACCAGTCGATCCTAAAAACTTCCCAGGCCAAAACATGAGTTTGATATTGACTTTCCAACAAGGATGTTGTGACTTCGTGACACTGAAGTTGAAACAACTATATATTAAAATATTATTCATATGCTAAAATAACTTTTCATTCACCTTGCATTATTCGGATGACTGTTGAATACTGCTCAAAACAACAGTGGTCCTGCACACACTAAGCTACAACTGTCACACCACTCAAAAGCACATGACCCAATCAAGGCACCTGATCCAATGTATACCAAGGCACCTGATCTAACATAGACAATGATTTGCCCATTTATCTAGGCCCATTTGAATATGCTTTATTCTTCTGGGTTTTCTTTCACTCTCTAGGTCCTATATAAGGCACCTCCCATGTACAACAGGTTCTTACACACAGCAATAATACAACATCAAAACATTCCAACAATTCTTCATTCAATTACAATCAATATGAATCACAACAGCAAAGTTTATCATGGTATTAGAGCGGGTTGAAATCCTTCTCTTCATCAATTTATTCAGGTGATTTCTGTTTTGCCTTTGTTCTAAAGTTCTCTGTTTCGTATTGTGTTTTTTCTGGTTAAAGTTTCTTGCTTTTCCCTACTTTTTCTCTGTCAATATGTCTGGTGATAAGAATATCAACTCAAACCAAGATCTTTCATCCAATCATTTGTTTGTTCATCCTGTTGATACTAATACCCTCTCTTTAGTCACTACCCCTTTTGATGGTGATGGTTATAGTTCTTGGAAGAGATACATGCTCATTGCCCTTTCTGCTAAAAACAAAATTGGCTTCATAACTAGAGATGTAGTTAGGCCAACAACTGAACTACCAAGATAAGGATGTGGGATAGGTGCAATGACATGGTCATCTCATGGATCTTAGGTAGTGTGTCTGGGGAGATTAAGGCAAGTGTTCTTTTCTGTGATACTGCAAAGGAGATTTCGGAAGAGTTAGAGGAAAGGTTTGAGCAATATAATAAGCTATATCAGCTACAAGACAATGTAAACCAAATATCCCAAGGTTCCACTTCCATTTCAACATATTTTACCAAACTGGAGAAATCCTGGGAGGAGATTAGGAACATCTGGCCCATGCCAAAGTGCAAGTGTGGATGCACTTGTGGTGCTTATAAGGAAGTTATCAAGCATGAAGAAGATCAAAGGGTCATAAAGTTTCTGATGGGGCTTAATGAGAGCTACAACACTATAAGAGGAAATATTTTGATGATGGAACCCATTCCCAGTATCAATAGAGTCTATTCTCTGTTAATCCAAGAAGAGAAACAAAGAGAGATTTCTTCTCAAAGTAAGCTGAACCTGGAAGCCTCTGCCATGGCTGCTAGGGGATGGAACAATGCGAACAAGAATTATGGCAACAACAGAAACACTATTGGAAACCCCAACTTTAGAAATGACAACAATAGAGGAAATGGAAACTATGCCAACAGTAACTTGAACAACAACGATGAGGCTGCTCCATACAAAAAGAACAATTATCACTACACTCGTTATGACATGGATGGGCACAGTAACTCAAGGTGTCGCATTTTACACCCAGAACTAAGGGGAAAGAGAAGGAT
>JAOWBH010149085.1:0-12371 GCA_028566215.1 Silene coronaria | reverse complement strand
TGTGTATAAGAGACAGAACCAATACTGTTCATCAAGAAGTCGATCGACTGTTCAAATAGTCGATGGGCTTCACCCAATTCCGGATAAAAAAAATAAAATAGAAGATTTCTTTCTACTTTTCTTTTCATTCCTTCATATTACCACGCATACTCTCTCCTCCTTCTTTATCCCCTTCATCTTCAACCTCCACCCACTACCTTATAACACCATCTAAACCCTTGCTTTTCACTCTAATTTCGTGCCATTGTTCTAGCATTGCATCCTTAATCCCTCTTACTCCCTTATTTCATGCATTTGAGGTATGTTATCTTATTTTGTCGAAAAATTAGGGTTAGTATCTTAAAATAATTTGGGGGTTTTGGTTTATTCTTGCTTCTAGGTGCAATTAGAGCCTTCCTTTCCCCTTTCCCATGTGTGAAATTTGAGTTTGTTGTTTAATTGTTTGGGATTAGGATTTTCAATCGACTTAATCAAATTGGGAGTTTCTGGAAATCCATTGTTATTTGTTGTTTATTGGTGTTTCAATATGTGGTAGGAAGCTCATGGACACTAGAAAAAGACGCAAAACGGGACAAGGCTCGAGACGGTCGCGGACCGATATGGGCCAATCTAGCCGCGGTGCCAACTATGAAGCAGTGGGTTATGCTTTGGTCCCTACTGAAGATACGGTTAGTCTACCTGACTATCCCGAGGTAATTTTTGGTAGCGCTGAGAAAAACAGCGATTTATTACATTGCTAAATTATAATGTTGTACCTACTCGCTTTTTGCACCGGGAATCATTGATTAGTCTTGGTATTTATGAACCCGTCATTGCGTTGCTGAATGGGACGGGTATGTCGGGCTTGGTTGACATGTGTGAATACACTTATTATGTCTTGACCTTAGAGTTTTTTAGTAGTTTTTGTTTTTTCGAGACTAATTATAATGAAAACCCAGAGCCCGATTGTGTATTCTTTAGATTATTTAACCAAGATTTCTTCATCACCCTTTCTACTTTTGGCGAGTTACTTGGTCTTTTCAGCGAGGGTAGTGGTGCTGCCCCTAGAAGGCTAATAGATCCGATGTGGGCAGCGTTGTCGGATAATTTTGTGGGCCGCAAACGCGACAACTATGTTCACCACCCCCTGTTCGTTATTGGCTCCGGTTAGTTGCGAACACAGTTTTTGGTCGTGTTGAGTCAAATAACGTTAAGTCTGACGAGTTGGCCATTTTGGCGGGTTACCTGAACATTGATAGTGGTAACCCGTATGTACTTAACATTGCTTTCTTGACGTCTAACCATTTCTTCAGCATTTCTGATGGTAATCTGACTACCATTGTTTCTGGGGGGCTAGTCACTCGTATTGCTCGCCATTTTTTCCCTGACTTCCCGCGGGGTCTTAGGCCTATGGACTATGAAGCCTCTGATATAGATGCGAGTAGGTTGATGGATTTGGATTATATGCTCGGTGTTTATTGGCTGACCAGTGATCACACTTGGAAGATTGCCAGTGCTCTTTCTGTCGACCTATCGTGTGCCACCCTACCCCCGTTGACTCCGCTACCCACGGTTCGTAACCGGCCCCTGAGACAGCCCCCTCCTGCCTTCTACCTTACCGTGCTCTTAGGGCACAGACTTCTGCGTCTGTGCCCGTGAGAGAGAGGGGGCAATCATCTAGAAGTCGTTGTCTTCCGCTACCTACTCCCTCTCCTGAACTTGGACCACAGCTCGAACCACAGCTCGAACCACAGCCGGTCTATCCTTATAACTTCATTCCCCCACCACCCTTTGTTGCGCCCACGGTCATAGACAAAGGGGTGCGAGACAGTATGCTCATCGACTTTTGTGCCCGTACGGCAGGCATGGAGATGAACCAGGCTCTAGTTGGGTACCCTTTGTACGATTCTTTCAGGAATGTAGGTCGCTTGCCACCGGCTGGTTCTGGATGGCCGCATCCCTCCTTTTACAGGTACCCAGGTGGTTGGGGCACCACTCCCCACGCTACACACATTCCCCAAGGGGATGATGATGATGAGAAGGAAGAGGACGATGCCGAGTATGATGGGGATGAGTAGCAGTCGACCCCCCCACGTTCTTGGCTGGTTTGGGGTGGTCCGTTGCTTGTATATCTGTATGATATTTCTTTCTTTTTAATTTTCTTCTTTGTTTTTAGCATTTCCCATTCCACTTTTTTCTGCTGCTGCTCATTGTTTGCTGAACACAATGGGGGCATTGTTTGTTTCTGATTTGGGGTGGGATATGCATTGTTTGTTTCATTTTGCATATTTATTGCATTTCAGTCATATGTTTTAATTTTGCATGCATTGTTTGTTTTATTTCAAAATTGTTTGTTTAATATTCAAAAAACCACAAAAAAATTGGAAAATTTGAAAATAATACAAAAATATGTTTTTGATTTGCATTTAGGTCGAGTCGGAATGGACGAATACAATGATGAAATTGCATTTATAATTTTAATTACGCCTAAGCCTCGCATAGCCATTACCGATGTTGTACATTCATTTGCATAATCTATGAGTTTGTGAATGGCTTTAAACGAATAAACTTGACTCGATTACCTCACTTTCCCAAATTTTGTAAGTCCTCGGCATGTGATTTGGTCCTGTTTGGTTGGAATGTGTATGTACGGCCTGTAGAGATTATTATCATGTTAGATTGCATGCATGTTCTTATAGGTCGTAGTTATGTGAGTGTCTCAAATCGTTTCTCTTATCTTGCACTAGAACATTCACCCTTTGCTTTGATTGAGAGTTGAGCGCCCTTGAGAGTCCGATATGACGAGTCTTGCAAGGTTGAAGTTTCATTAGTTGTTTCATGCATAACTCGTTTGCATTTGACATGTCTTTTGATTTTGGCTTAGTCGAATTAAATCGGTTTAGACATTCTAAAGGCATATTTAGCTCTGAGTTATTCACCATTCCATTAGGTTATTTAGTCTCTTTTGTTGCTTTTTTGGGGACAAACAAGGGTTTGGTTTGGGGTAATTTGATGCGTGCCTAATTTATACACTTTTCGAGTATATTTGTGCGCATTTCTGTACCATTTTGAGTAGTGTAAGCTACGACTATCCCGAGGAATTGGCTACTTTGTATTGTGATTTGCTTTTGCAGATATTTGATCCATTTGAGTGGATTCGATGCCGAAACCCGTCCCTAGAGTTCACTTGTTTTGATGATTGTTGCGGAGCGCGAAGATCCATGCCTTGAGATTGCGTGGGATCTATTCGGATAAGAGATGCACGAGTTAGAAGTTGCTGAAGCTGGAGCAAAGTCGATCGACCATTTGATCAGTCGATCGACTATGGATTATCTCAAGAATTAGATCGTTTGACACTGTTCACCAGCAAAAGTGGATCGACTGCTCTAGAAGTCGATTGACTGCTTTCTTATATTGACCGAGAATTTCAGTTTGTATTTTGGATTCTTTCGTATAATTAGGTTGAAAAACAATTAGGTTATTTTATGTTGGATTATTCTTTCATACTGTAACCTTTCTTCTACAAACTCTGCTTATGGAACTTCTGGATCTAAAAATTTTGGAATCTCTCCTTTTTACTTGGTAATCAATTGATGTCCATTCTTCTTTAATTCTCTCTTTAGATCCTTACTTTCGTTTTCTTCCATTTCTTGTTGTTTAATGTTTATTAGTTGCTATTCCAATATCCTCATCATGTTTAGTCTAGTTATTGATTCAATTATTATTGTTATTGTCAATTCAATTATGCATAGCTAAATCTCTTATGCTAGGATTAGGGGAGCCATGGTTGAGTGGCGATCTTAATTAGGTTGTTAGATCAGGAATAATTGTTGTTCTGAATTATTAATCGTAACATTTAATATTAGTTGATTAATTAAGTGCACGTAATTAATTGATTAAACTGGTAAACTCCGACCTAGATCGAGAGATTGGAAGGGGTGAGACCTACTACGAACATTAGGATTTGCTAGTTGGAGCGAGAGCAAATTAGTATTATTCTAGGGTGAATAGTGGACCGAGAGGACCTGTTCATTACCCTTCAGACCGCAATTTGACCGATCTGTTGACCTATCCTTGACCGTAATTAGACCGTGGTGAACCGATATCCTAGCTACCTCTCTCTATATTTATTTGAACTTATTTCTTACTCCTTTTTTTTCTCTTTCCTTCACTACTATTTAGGTTAGTTAAACAAACCACACAAAACCATTTGCTACTTAGACAGACTAGTTTAGCATTTAGAACACAATAATAGTCTCCCTGTGGATACGATCCCGACTTCCTTAGTGCATTAGTTAGGCCAGTTGGTTTATCTTTGATATGTGTGCGATTTAGCCTGTCAGTCTAACGGCAACACACGCGAGAAACCAGAGAAACACAACACCGGAGTGCCCAACCCGATCAACCTGCCCAACACCACTGGAGATGACCGCCTGACAGAAGAAAACGTCGATCAGGGACACCTGGACCCACCGGAAAAAACCAACAGAAGGCGACAGGCAGCAAACCAACAGCGCAGGTACAAACCGACACCAACTATGTAGGCAAAACACCAATCGAAAGCAGGGAGCAAACCGGCCGATTCCGGCGCTGGTGGCGGCAGGCAAACGGCGACAGGCAAAGCGGAAAGGAGAAAGAGTTATTATTATTATTATTATTATTATTATTATTGTATAATATTATTGTTGTTGTTATTATTACCATGTTTTTATTATTATTTCAGTTCAGTTCAAATCAGTTCAGTTCAGATCAGATCAGTTCAGTTAAGCTCCATTCAGTTCAGTTCAGTTCAATTCAGCTCCATTTAGTTCAGTTCAGTTCAGAAAGTTTCAGTCCAAAAGAACAGGACCTTAAAGTCCCGGGGACTTTATTGTTGTTTTCAAGTTCGAAACTTTAATTCTTTATCCAACATTAACCCGATTCAATAAATAATTTTAAAACCGACTCAGATTAATTTTTTTTACTACCATATTTTTGGGAAAAAAAAATCAATAAAATAGTACTAATTCTCCAGCATCACAAAACGAGCTCACATTTCTGTCGTTTCAACAAACCCCGAAAAATCGAGGAATCAACAATTGCACTGCAAATCTCGGTAAATCACTTCAATTATTCGTTAATTAGTACTATTTATCATCTAATTCTCTTGTTTAATTTGTATTTTATGTTAATTTTGATTGTAAATTAGCACATATGTAGTAGTTTATTTTATATTTGATCAAGATTAGGTTAATTTTTTGTGTGTTTGATTAGAAGATTGATTAGTTTTTCATTAATGGTGGAATTATGGGGGCTAGTTGCGGCGGTCGCGGCGTTGGGTATATGAAAAGGTTGGAATCTTTAGCTGAAAGTTTTGATTTTTTAATTTTTTTTTCGAGTTTACGTTATTGCATTACTATCGGTGACGGAATTAAGGGGGTTTTTGTAGGAGTTGTCGTCAGGGAATTATGAAAAATTAGAATTTTCGATGTTTTTATAGTTTACGGGTATTGCATTACTATCAGTGGCGGAATTGGAGGGGTTTTGTAGAGGTTGTTGTCCCCGAATTATGAAAAAGCTGGAATTTTTAGTCATCATTATTGATGTTATTCTAGTTTACGCTATTGCATTACTGCCAGTGACAGAATTAAGGGGTTTTTGAAAGGGATGTCATTACTATTAGCAGCGAAACTATGGGGGGTTTTCTAGGGGTTGTTGTCCCCGAATTTATGGAAAAGATGGAATTTTAAGTCATCGTATCCATGTTTTTACGCTATTGCATTACTACCAGTGGCGGAATTAAGGGGGTTTTGCAAGGGATGTTGCTTGGAACATTGAAAGTGGTGGAATTTTTTGCTGAAAGTTTTTCTTTTTCTTTTTCTAGTTACGTTATTGCATTACTATCACTCGCGGAATTAAAGGGTTTTGGAGGGGTTGCTGTTATCGAATTATCAAAAAGGTGGAATTTTTCCTATTTACCTTATTATGACTTATGAGTATATATTATTAGTTCGCTCTTCCTAACTTCAAGTCCTAGTTCCGCCACTGATTAATAGTTCACCTTCCTGATTGTTGGAGGTTTTATTTGAAGTTGGTATTATTGTTAGTAAATCAGTTCTTACTTGATTGGTGTTAGTAAGAAAAGATTAGATGAGCTGGTTTGTCAAAATAACTGGAAGTGGTTGAACAGATGAATAGTTAAATTTGCTATGCAAAGGTTCTTTGGATTTCTTTTGGGTTGTTCTTGCTGTAGATTCAATTGAGTTGCGAGTTAAGGTTAGCTGAATTTTGACTGTCAGAAATTGTCTTGAGTTTTTCTGTAGTTTTCTTTAAACTGAAGTTATTGGATGTTTGTAAAATAGCAGTGGTAGAACAGCAATGGATGATGTAGCAGCTGACGCCACCAGATCTTCAGACCATCCCTCATCAGCCGCGAAGAGGGGTGTAACTGTGCAAGAATGCGAAAAGATGGTTAAAAAGAGCTTGCGAACTCCTATGGTGAAATTTTTGAGAGAACACTTGGCGAAGTCTGGGTGTCCTATTGGAGATAACTTTATCAAGGCAGTTAATTGTGACGAGGAAGTTAGTGGCGGATATGCTCGTAGAGTCGGAATCATGGTTTGCAGCAACAATGTTGACCTTCAAGATGAGGTTAATCAGGTCGTTATCCATGAGCTCATTCATGCATATGATGATTGCCGTTCTGGAAACTTGCAATGGACCAATTGTGCCCATCATGTTTGTAGTGAGATCCGTGCAGGACATCTCAGTGGGGATTGCCACTTTAAACGAGAGTTGCTGCGTGGTTATATGAAACTCCGAGGTCATGAGCAGGATTGTGTGAAGAGAAGAGTAATGATGTCATTGGCCAAGAATCCCCATTGCTCTGAAGCTGCTTCTAAGGATGCGATGGAGGCCGTCTGGGATGTTTGCTACAACGACACAAAGCCTTTTGACAGAGCTCCGTGAGAGTTGGGATACGTTATCTTCTTGTATGGCCAAGGAGGCATATTTTTGTACCAGTTGCAGTTATTTATGAGCTTGATTTATTTCAGAGATGAACATTCAAACTAGTGATGATTGATTTGCTAGGTTGATTTGAATTTTTCCAATTGGAACTTCTTGCTGAAGGCATAGATTGTGTTCGGGTTTGATGTTAGAGAAAGTTTGTCTCGCAGACATTGTTGTTCTATACAAGATCCTTATTCCTTTCGAGATCAACTCTAGCTAGTAGAGCATATTGACTATTTGAAATCGTTTTGGGTTATATATTCCTGTGTGAACCTTGCGCTTCATGTGTGAGGTATTTTTGTCACCGTAAGAATTCCTGTTTTTTATCAAATAATTGTACTTCTGAACAGTGAATGTCAATACTGGCTATCAGGATCTTTTATTTGTAGTTTTACCTGAATTTGTTGATGTTTTGAATCTGGAACCAGTTGTTGAACATTCATCTCAGTCGTCGAAATGTGAATATGGCCGATTCTACCTTTAAAAAAATGTGGCCGTTGGTCGCAGTTTGGTGTAGATACCTAGAGGTATTACCATGATGACCTATATTCCGTATTTTGCCGATTTCTTGCATTTTGCAGGTTAACAGATACTATTGGTATTGTATCAATTCAGATGATTACATCTTCAAAGCTGAAAGGAACGTCTGGGTGGTGCAATTAAAGAAAAGTATTCAGGTTTATTTTTAGGCATTTACTGACTTTTATTATCTTCTCACTATTTCATACAGACTGATATTGACTGAAAAAACCGTGCTGATACTGGTTAATCCACATTTGTGCTGTTAGCTGTATATTGGTTGCATTTGGCTGATACTTTTTCGATGTTCCTTCAATATTGGAGTAGAATTAGATAGTTATCTCTCATGTTATCTGTTTAACGGTTTACCTGTTAAACGGGTCAGAGGGTCAGGGACGAAACGGGCTTGAGTCTGATTACTGGTCTGTCCTCCTGTGAGTCCTGTGTGACGATTGCATGTTTCCTTCTTGATGATGCACACTGATCATATGTTTAGACCAAATCTCCTTGTTTTAGTGTATCCTATTGTGAAGGACGCAAATCTGGGACTTGTTATGCGCAAATAATTCAAGTTATATCTCATTAAATCACATGTGAAAATGCTCTTTGTCAATCTAATCATTGTAATTCTCTTTACTTAAAGAAGATAGTGATGTATTTACCATGTCTGAAATGAAGACTTGGACCACCTTGGTCCACGTCAAAATGGCAAGCATGATGTCTCCTTTTCTTTTCATAGCCTTTTTTTAATTTCATTTTCCATTGGTAGTTAGACTGTACGGATTATTAAATTATTTTTGGCAAGTGGAGAAAAACCAAGACTTGGTCAAATATTGGCACACAAGATTTAAAGTACTGTATATGATTTATTGTAAACAGTTGAACTTTCTACCTTCCTTCCATGGCTGAATATGTTTATATGCTTAAGCATGTTGGTTTCTTGTCATTCTACAAATGTTACTCCCTCTCATTCAACGGATTTTTTACGTTTCATTAAAATACTCCTCACATTTATAAGAATAAAAACGTAAAGAACTCGTTGAGTAATAAACAAAGCTTATTATTTTCATGAATGTTTCTGTAAACATGCATCATTTTCCATGGCAGATCCTTCTCTTCAGCTCAATACTAGCCATATTGGTTCATACAAAGGCATCTGTTACACCAACCAACATTATGACAGCTCAGAACACTACCAAACCAGGATGCCAGCGTAAATGTGGAGAGTTGACCATTCCATATCCTTTTGGCATTGGTCAGGAGTGCTTCCAACAAAGTTGGTTCGGTATCGTGTGCAACACCTCCTTCAACCCTCCAAGAGCGTTCTCTATGATTGGTCTTGGCTCGAGCCAGAACCCTGACATATTGCAGATAACTGAGACTGAACTTATGATCAGGAATTCACAGATAGCCTCGACATGTTATGATTCCCACGGGAATGTCACTACCCAAAGTGGGTCCTTTGGTTTCGACATATATGCCTCACCGTTTACTTACTCGAGTACTGCAAACAAGCTTACTGTTGTTGGGTGTGATGATTATGCATATATTTATATGTCTAATGGGATACAGTCCGCAAAGGACACTGCCTACAATTTCAGGGCTGGTTGTCTTGCTTTATGTTCTAATGTCAAAGAGGCGATCAATGGATCTTGTTCGGGTTTGGGTTGTTGTCAATCATCAATACCACCTGGATTGCAATCATTTGTAGTTGCTATGGAAAGTGTGCAGAATCGAACAATAGGTGGAATCTCTTCTGTTCAGCCTTGTGGCTATGCATTTCTTGCAGGAAATAGCAGCTTTAGTTTTTCTGGAGAGTCTGATTTAAGTACCGGAGTAGTTGCGAAAAAAGTAGAAAATCAAGTCCCTCTTGTACTCGATTGGGCAGTGGGTCGTTTAACAGATGCAACTAGTGTTTCCTGCAATGAAGCAAAGAAGAATGCTTCAACATATATCTGTCAGTCTAACTCGAAATGTATAGATTCTGATGCTGGTGGTTATAACTGCAATTGTCAGTCAGGCTACGAGGGTAATCCTTATTTGTTTCCAGGATGCACAGGTTAGAATACTTACTAATTTTCCCATGACCTTTCTGTTTTAATATTATTAATTAAGCGATCAGCTGACTGAATTTTAATTAGAGCAATGACATTACCCGAATGACTGAAGGCTTTTTGCCTGTTGGCTAAAAGACCCTCTCATGATGATGTATTGTGAGACCAGCCCATTAAACCATGAACCTAAACCATTTATTCATGAACTTACTGACTTAAAAGGAATAACTATCCCAATATTCCAAATTAATTACTCGTATCATATATGGGTATAATATAGATATGAGATCGTTTCATATGGGTGTTGAAAACAGTGTGTGTTTGCTAATGACTGAATTAATATTGTGACAAAAAGTTGCCTTGAACAACGGGTAGTTTAGATATCAGAAGGCAAAAGTACTTGATGAGTTGCAGGTTCTTTATTTCATATTCAACACCTTATTTTGCCTAGATGTCGATGAGTGTGCTGCTGGTTCGGACAGTCCTTGTTCCACGAGTTGTATCAACACTCCGGGAAGTTACAGATGCAGATGCCCTGATGGATTTTTCGGAGATGGGCTGAAATCTGGGATCGGCTGCTTGAAGATTGTAAATACATCCTTCAAGAAAATTGCTCTAGGTAATCTTTCAGTTCTTATGCTTTCGATGGATAAGGTTGTGTGTTTGTGTTCCAACATTCAGTTGCTCCTGTTTGTGCCGAGCGCATTAACTTGGCAACAGATGAACATTTTTGCCTAGAATCTAAGAATGCTCCGCCACACTACGTATATACCACGTTTGAAAGTGCAAACGTTCCTCAAATTGATAGAATAATTTTTTGGCTGCTCTAACCTTGTTGGCTGAAGCTTATTTCATCTCTTTTTGTAAACTATATTACTTAAATTGGTTTCAAGTGTCGGAAGTGGGTGCTTGGCGGATATTACCATTTTGTGAAAATTCATTATTTGCCAACTACATTGTGGTTACTTCTCGTAACATGTCAGGAAAAATGTCGTGTCCCACATGATACTCCAACAAAGTCAGGTGTCAAAGCAGTATAGCCGGAAATTTTATACAGAGTAACAATTGGCAGACTGTCTTTTGCATTAATCTCTTCTTTCCTTTTTTTATTTCTTTGAGAACAGGACTCGGAATATCATTGGGAACAATACTTTTGCTGTTGATAGGCTGGTGGCTGAGCTGGTTCATAAAAAGAAGAAAGATTATCAGGCAGAAAGCTAGAAATTTTGAGCGAAATGGCGGGTTATTGCTACAACAGCAAATGACAGGCGACGAAACAGTTGCAGAAAGAATTAAACTTTTCGGTACTGATGAGTTAGACAGAGCTACAGACCATTTCAATGAGAATAGAATACTTGGACAAGGCGGTCAAGGGATTGTTTACAAAGGAATGCTCAGTGAAGGAAGAATTGTTGCCGTCAAGAAGTCGAAAGGGGTTGATCAATGCAAGTCAGGAGAGTTTATCAATGAAGTTGTGATCTTGTCACAAATTAACCATAGAAATATTGTCAAGTTACTAGGATGCTGTTTAGAAACTGAAGTACCGTTGCTCGTATATGAGTTCATCCCTAATGGAACCCTTTTTCACCATATTCATTACCCTAGCGATGACTTTCAGATCACTTGGAAAATGCGACTCCAAATCGCATGTGATTCAGCCGCTGCACTCGCTTACTTGCATTCATCGTCTTCAATTCCCATCTTCCATAGAGACATCAAGTCCTCCAACATTCTCTTGGACGAAAAGTACAAAGCAAAGCTGTCAGATTTCGGTACTTCAAGAACAGTAGACATTGATCAGACCCATGTAACTACTCGTGTTATGGGTACATTTGGGTATTTGGATCCCGAGTACTTTCAGTCAAGCCAGTTTACTGAAAAGAGTGATGTCTACAGCTTCGGAGTTGTCCTAGTCGAACTTTTAACCGGACAAAAGGCAATAAGGTCTATAATGGAAGAAGATAGAAGCTTGACATCATGGTTCCTAACCAATATGGAGAATTCCACTCTGCTTGATATAATTGATAGTCAAGTCCTACAAGAAGGTTCAAAGGAAGAGTTCTTTACCATTGCAGATCTCGCAAAGCGATGCTTGAACTTGGACGGAAAGAAGAGACCTTACATGAAAGAAGTTCTAACAGAGCTTGACGGAGTTCGATCACTTCATTTACCCGGAGTAGATGAGCAAAAATGGCCTGAATCTAAGAAGCAAGTACTGTTTGGAACAACCTCAAACATGTACTATGATGGTCTTACTAATTCTAGTTCATTAAATATAGAAAATAATTCCTCATCTGCTGAAGTTACGTTATTGTTTGATCCCAGATGACATGGATGATCTTGTTTTAGCTTTTATAATTTTTTTTTTCAAATGAGCGCACTATGTCGCGATTGAAATATTGTATAAAAAACAATATCTATTTTGCCCCATTATAAACTACAAACTTTTTTTCGTATTCTGTTTATGGACGTGTGCACGAATTCTTTACCTTTCTTAAAAGACATTTCTACCTTCATATTTTACCAAGAGTTACTGCGAAATTCATGTGCAAGCCAACTTTAACAAAACACGGAGTAGAAGAGAAATAGTAAAAATGACATAATACATTTACTTCATACATCGAATTTTCCATGAAAATTAACGTAAAGAATTCGCCATAAGGAAATGGTAAGCTATATTATGAATATAGAAACTAATTCTTTGTTTATGAGGCGATATCCGTTTTATAGTTTAAACGAGTCAAGTATTATCCACCTTAATGAAGAGAAAAAAAGGGAACAACAAATTGTCGTCTCATCAATTTAAATAGAGTACAGCTTCACCGTTTT